>CANNZV010003512.1:0-61224 GCA_947561585.1 Caprella mutica
CAGGTAATTTACCGGTATATATCATTTTGTAATATTTGAATTACATGCAAGCCCAACTTTGATAAAAGTGGTAGCTACTTATTTCGAGTCATGTCTCGAAATAAGTGCCGTTCGTAGACATAGAAAATGGACACAAGTTTTTATGATTATTTCACGGTAACTAAAAAAAAACATCAATATTGTTATTCAGATGAGGTTATTAGAAGCAATTGGTTCAGAAATTCAACATATCCCATTTTAGGGTTAGTTCCGTGTTATCGCACAGTTCCATTACTTCCATATTTTTGAACACGTGAAAATCTGTATATAATTATCTTTATTTAACTTTTATTTCAATTATTCACGGTACCAATTAGCAATTTACTAATTAGAATAGAAGTTAAATTAAAATTATTATATTTTCATTTCTGACGTGACCGAAAATTAATTGTAGAACCAATCAATAACTTGAATCGAACTTAGTATACCCAACTACCAATATATTTCATAGACATAGAGCATTCAACTGCTGTTTGTTCAATGTAACACAATAATTATAGAAATATATATGATAATAAATATATGTATCTAGTGGAATAAGTATGATCACTACAGTTTTCACTAGCTAGATTGATTATTACATAATGCTTTTAATGTGAAATTCGGAATTTATTTCAAAAGAAGCAGCTTCAAGGTAGAATATTAGATGAACTATTTAAGCTACCAATAAAATTTGTTAACTATTGCATCATATTACCTGTCTAATTAGGAACTGTGGTACCTAACTATATAGATAAATTCATAGGTGCTAAATATATATAACTCGTTAATACTATTATAATGCGGAATCACGGTGTCTATTTCAGACGTTGGATAGCGATTACGAGCGAGCAGAAAGTATAAAATGGTTAAATATGATATCATTTGGACCAAAAATATACCTAAATTACATAACTAGGGTTATTTCTCAATTAAGTTGTAATACGAAATCATGCACAAAAATTACTTTAGTCTCTCCTCAAAGTATTTCTATGAAATATCTTATAAAGAAAACTAATTTCAGCATAGACTCTTGTAAAATGTCTGTCTATGTTTCATAAGTTTTATAGCTATTACGGGATAAAACGAGTGTAAAATGGTTAAATATGATACCTTTACGACTATATATCGACCAAATGTATAACTAAATTACAATAGGGATATTTCTCAATAAAACAACTCTGTTCCGGTAATTCATGCTCCGTTCCGGTAATTCATGCTCCGTTCCGGTAATTCATATACCGTTCCGGTAATTCATGGTCCGTTCCGGTAATTCATGGTCTGTTCCGGTAATTGTATGGACCCCGAAATACAGACTGGATGCACTGTGCTTATTAAGATAGCTATGCAACATTTTAATGTAATTTCGGTTCAGAATGTTTTAGAGACTGTCTTGTCAGTCTTGAGAGGGCCACAATTAAAAATTAAAGGGCCACAATTTACCTGCGTGACCCTATGTTTACCAGACTGTAGTTCATGGTAAATTCCACCGATTTGTCGGTGGAAATTCTCTCCATTGAAAATAATATTCTGGCAAAGTTGGTGGATTATTAGCTATTTATTCCTATGTTACCATTAATTTTCGGTGGAAAAATAGTTAAAATGTTGGTGGATCAGCCAAATTAATGTAAATTTATGGTGGATTTTTTCAGCTTTTAGAAAAAGTCAGTGGGATTTTTTTACACCGAATACAGACTGGAATGTTTACATGTACCTATTTTACTGAGAACAGAAGTCAAATTATAATATTTCTTGGAGAACAGTTTACCTACCAGTTCCTGCAGTCTGGATACTGAGTGAGTGAGTCCCAAGTAATAAAGCATGTCTAAACTCGCCATTTTAATGGCGAGTTTGTGACAGTTATTTTGAGCCATTCAAATGCAAATGGCGAGTTTAATCTATTTTTCTCCTATGCTAACTATAATGTTATTTTGGAGAGAATTAATGATAATTTGATCATTTTGGAGAGAATTTGTTAAATTTTGAAGAGAGCTGGAGAGACAAATGGCGAGTTTATGAGACATACTATTTTACTGGGATACTGACCTACACAGAAATCACCTTTGGCCTGGGCGCTAGCCGCGCTACGCAAAATATGGAACATTTCATCAAGATGGCAAGTGCCGACCAGTCTGTATTTACTGCACAAAATCTTGAATCCCACTGACTTTTTGAGTCTTTTTCGAAAAGCAAAAAATATCTCCCAACAATTTGGCTGATTCACAAACATTTTCTCAATTAAGCCAACGAAAATTAATGGCAACATAGGAATAAATGGCTAAAAATCCACTGACTTTACTAGAATATTATTTTCAAAAGGGAAAAATTATCATCAATTAATAACCTACTACCTAGCTAATAAACTAGGTATCACCATCCCGTTCCGCCCGGCTGAGAAATGAGCATAGCCATAGTTATTACAAGGACGTTTGTTCATGAATCATATACTGATTATTTACCTAGTAACTTCAGTTTCAAGAGTTCTTATCAATATCTATGGCAAGGTTAACAGAAACCTTTGAGCACTAGGTACCTACTGCCAATAGGAATATTCCTCGCTTGTTTCTGCACCGCAATGCGGCTAGCAATGCACATGTTGCGGTCACGTGCAATAATCGTGAGCCAATTCACAAATACAATACATGGAACCAGGACATGGAACAAATAAAGAAGGGACAATTGAGGAGTTTTGTGTACGTGACGTCATCATAGCAACACTCTATAAAATCAAATTTACAAATGTCTTTCAAAACTTAATTATAAATCTGTGTATTCATTGTGATTATATGGTAATAAATCTATTGAATTAGTCAGACTGCTAAATACCTATTTTTTTAATTTAAGCGTGTTGTTTTGATTACGTCACGTTCACAAATCACTCGATTGTTACAACTTTGTATAGTATAATCCAATTCCAATCACATTGAAACAGAATATAAGCAAAGAAATAACTGCATTAAATGGAGGCTGCCATCTTGAATCAGAAGTAGCTATTGTGACTTCATCACTACTGCATGAAGAATGGGAATTAATGGTGTGTTTTTATCACACGCCAAATAGATCAATATTGATAGAATGAAACTAATTTGTAATTATATAATCTGATAACCAAACTCAAGTAGCTAGTGAGGCACTTCTTTATAACAAGGTAATTATCTCTAATTTCCTGAAAATATGAATTATCTTCTACCATGGTTTATTGTATCACGATTAGAATTTATATATTATGTTTGTAGAGAACAGAACTATCATGCGCTGCATTTTTAACTGATTTTTTAAAGGGCCGTACACACGTAGGGTTTTTTCAGTCTTTCCACCAGACTTTTTTCTCCGCTTTTCCACTAGACTTTTGATTCAAAAATCAATAGCATCCACACGTGGGTTGACTTTTTAATCTCGTGGATTTACATGTGCAATTAACTAGCTACTCATATCGGCGACATAAGCTCTCCACATTTTTTAAACTAGATACCTAACTAACCTAGGTTATAGGTAGTTAGTAACTATTAACTACCTTGGATAGTTAAAATTACTAATTACCTTGGTTAGATATTTACTAATTATATAGGTTAGTTACTTTTACCTAGAATTATTAATTACTAAAGAACTACCTACCTAGATTACTAAGATTAGTAGTTACTAATTAACTTGGTTTGGAAATTTTTATGAAGTTTATTACAATAATTAGTTATAAACTAACCGAGATTATTTTCATTTAATTTGATTTAATGATTAACCTAACCCACTCAACAAATGTGATTTAGCTATTATATAAAGTTTAGGTAAAAGTATTAATACGTAGGTACCAAATATGTATTGCCGGTTGAGTTATAATAAAAAAATAAAGGCATTGGCTTATTGGTAATATGTTGAAATGAATAAAATCTAGATAGTGATGTGTTATTTTACTAAAATATATTATAGGTACTAAAAAAAGTTTTAAGAAACATTACTATACTATCAATTTTACTGGCAATCTTTTATAAAAAGATGAAATTTCTTTACTTCAAAGGTAAAGAAATAAATGGAGCAAAGATTGGTTAAAAATGAACACCAATCCTGTTATTTTACAATATATTTTATGAGTTGACAGTAGTTATACGAAGATTTCCAAAATTGCACCTCTTGATTGGGGGAAAATAATAAACATGTAGGTTGTTGAAAAGTCTCGGACTTTTGGTGCAAAATTTAAATCTCGTGGAAAAAGTGGGAGGAGCTTAGCAAAAAGTCCGGTGGAAAGACTGAAAAAAACCCTACGTGTGTACGGCCCTTAAGAATGAACAGACAGACTTTATGATGATTGCATCCGGGTAGTGTAGTTCCGCTTCATATGGGCAACCTCCATCCTTGGCTTTAATCCGACTAAGAAAAATCTTTTAGAAACATTTTAAAGAATGCGAAAGATATAAACTTGGATTTTCAAAATCAGTTTGAAACTTGCTTAATTATTTCTCTAATTTAGTTTAGTAAGATTTTTGAAATTCTATTATAACTTATTTATCCATCATTAACTTCATGTCATCTGGATAACAATGAGTTAGAACAATACAAATGGCCAAAAAAATGAAATACCTTCATCATACGAATACAATTTATTTACCAATAAAAGTTGTATATAGAGAATAAATATATTATACATATCCACACTAATTAGGTGAATAACAATTTCAATTATGAAGATAGTTTGGCTGTAGCTAACTACTTATTAAGTTATGGATTAAATATTTTCAGACGTTCAGCTATAGAATAATATTAGTAAGGAAATAGTATATTATTATCATCATCGGAGGAGTTACTTATATCGCTCAAAGTTCTATCGCTAACATCAAAAGATATATAACTACAAGAGACTTTAAAAAAGCAGTCAGACATGCAATTGGGACCATAAAACACAAAATTATTAGGTGATGGTAAATGAAGCATAATAGTGTGTCTAAGTTTTCAAAGGACAACTCTAAAACGATGAGAATATTGAATATAATTACAAACATTGTAAAAAATAAAACACATTAACACATTTCCCTTTAATCAAAAATAAGAAGAAAAAAAAAGGAAATTGAATAAGACAGAGTTATTGACATCAAATTAGGGTTGTATATCGATATCAGAATTATAGCATCTGCATAGAATTAAATGTTTTAAATATATGATTAAAGTGTCTAGTTATCTAATCTGTACTAAGAAGTCACCTGAATGAATTTAATGTAGATATGGAAAATAAAAAACATTGCCATGTAAAATATGAAAAACTGAAATGTGAATTTTAAGAGCAAAATTACAACAGAGATTAAATAATTTAGAATTATACATACGAAAAAAAAGAGACTCGAATAGATTTTAAAAAACTAGGGTTAGTTCAAAGTTATCAATCGGTTGCAAATTCTCGATCACATATATGTTTTTTTTTTCTAGTTTGGGATTTAACGTCTGCTTCACAACAAAAGGCTATATCGCTGACATCAAAAGGAAATTAAGTACAAGAGACTGGAAGAAGCAGTCAGAAACGAAAGTGGCTCCATGAACAAAATCATCAACCACCAGTATGAGACAAAGCTCATGGATGCAGAAAAGTTATTCGGTGAATGCAGTCACTTACCGACGAAAGTGACGCAAGCACCGGTGGCTGCACTCACGAATGAAAGAGGGAAATGAAGAGGTAATAGTAAATGAAGCCTACGAGTCTACCTAACACAAAAATCTAAGACCTCGTAGTTGAAGAGCATAACCCTAGCGCTATCCTCTGAAACTGCAAGTAGCGTTAAAAAAATAATAAACATTGTAAACAAGAAAAAATATGCAATCCAAATTAAAGCAGTTTGCAGCACCCTTCTCTTCCATTCACCACAGACAGCTTCAGGATAGAGCCCCTGAGGGCTCTCGACTTATATCACATAAGAAAAAGAACTATTTAAATATAACAAATTTCATTTTATATTTTTTCTTTTAAGATAAAAAATATGTAACCGCTCAATAACTCAGAACTTACCCCATTGAAAGTTATTTAAATGCTTATATTAATGCCCTCAACCGGCTCCAGTAGTTACTAATTTTGTTACTAGGTTTGCTTTTCTTGTTGCAGGGAGGAGATTTCCTGGAAAGATACATAGGAAATAATTAGAATAACCAATAACATAAAAGGGGCAGAAAAGGCAAAATTACTTCGCTAAATTGGTCCTGTATCCATTTAAAACGAATACATTAGTCACTTCTAGATTTTTTAAATTTCTATGATTTTATTTAAAAAAATTGTGGGACTAGAGTCACTAGACAAGAGTGAGTAACTAGCAATAATTAAGTACAACTAGCTCACTAGGTACGTCAGTAGCTAGCTACCTAGTGAGCGCTACATATTGTAAATCGAATTTAAAAAAATGTATATTCTATTTACTATTACGATGCAAAGATTTTATTAGTCCTCCAATGTAACTGTACTTTAGCTACAGATACACCAGGTATATTGTCAAACGATTTCACCTTGTAGCTACATTCTTAATAAAGTTAATTAGAGACAAGATCAATTATTAAACAATGAATAGACCATTTTTGAAGGTAGCTATATTGAATTGAAAATAGCCTTGAATTAATGAAATATTGAAATAAATAGATATAAAATGGACATAACTATGGAGGTGACATTATTTACCCTACATAGGAATGGAGGTGACATTATTTACCCTACATAGGCATGGAGGTGACAATATTTACCCTACAAAGGCATGGAGGTGACAATATTTACCCTACAAAGGCATGGAGGTGACAATATTTACCCTACATAGGCATGGAGGTGACAATATTTACCCTACATAGGCATGGAGGTGACAATATTTACCCTACATAGGCATGGAGGTGACAATATTTACCCTACATAGGCATGGAGGTGACAATATTTACCCTACATAGGCATGGAGGTGACAATATTTACCCTACATAGGCATGGAGGCGACAATATTTACCCTACATAGGCATGGAGGTGACAATATTTACCCTACATAGGCATGGAGGTGACAATATTTACCCTACATAGGCATGGAGGTGACAATATTTACCCTACATAGGCATGGAGGCGACAATATTTACCCTACATCATCATCATCACGCCATTCCTGGACAATCCATAAAATTTCTTTGGTACCAGATCATCATTTGGTGCTATGAATTTCCACCCCAAGTGTTGGGTACATCCTGGGCAGTTGACAATAATCCATTCATACCTGAAAAAAAAACAATAGGATTAGGAACCAGCGGCAGTAGCTACACATGTACAATTTGTACATGTGAAAAGCTACTCATGAAATAGTACAGAGCTAATGTAATGACAAAATCTCTACCTATAGGTTATAGCTTGCTATCTGTAAGTCCAGTAGGTTGATGAAACTTCACTATACTGAGTAGATGTGCATGAAAAATAAATTGCAACATATATTTGTAACTGGGGAAATTTAAATTAATGTGATGACGATATATATTGATCCGAAAGGTTAAATAGCTTACCCTGGAAACCAAGAATGTTCGGATGAACTGGGTCCCTGCTGTCGCAGTCTACCGACTGTGGTGCGTACAGTGATCATCTCATGGACGAAACCACCAGGATTGACGAAGGCATTCTGCGGCCCCTCTCTGGATATCACTATCACGTCAGACTTGTTGGCTAAGTGCTTCTTACAATTTTTGCACACAATGTTTTGACACTGTCAACGGAAGATTTTGAGTTAACTAGATTTTAATCTTTCCCGTGATGTTTCAGATAGTTTCAAATTTCTCGTTGTGCATAAAATAATTTCAAATTTCAGAGTAACTACATTGATATAAAAGATGTCACTTCAAAAGAATAAATACAGATTTTAATGACAAAAACAATTCAACTCAGTGCAGCTCACAATCAACTGTTTATGATACTTTTAACGTTAGTATTAAGAATAATCACACTGTATCTTCATTTTTTGAAGCAACCTGTAGACTCAGCTGAAGACATGTCATTAGGGAACTAAGTACAATCACTTATAGTATCCTCCATTTTGGTGCTAGATTATTTTAAAATATATTACAGTTCTGCAGTGATCTAACAATACTTTCACATATAGCTACCAAGTAAGCCCAACCCAGCATGTATATGATTGCAAAGTAACTTAAGTTAAGATACCACTCACTTTCTCAAAAATGTTCAAGAGGTAGTACAGTCTCTGGTGAACAAAACTCATTTTTAAAAGATCCATCCGCTGTTCAGATAAAAGTGGCAGTTCACAGCAAGCTGTGCGGCTCAGTTTCACAGGACAGATAGGTTGCTGTGAGGAAAAAAGTACACCTTACAAAGTAACCTATCAACAACATATTTCAAAATTAGCACTATCCCATCAATAGATTTTAAATTCAGGAAATAATCACATTTCAGATAACTACAATTTCATTTAAATTCTCCTATCTTAGTGAGTGTATCCATTTAGATCACTACAAACTATAAAAATATTTAAGAAGCTTAAAATTAAATAGAAAATGTTCCGTTTTCCTCCTACTTTTTCCATGAGACTTAAATTATATAAGAAAAAACTATATAATTATTAATTAATTTTCATTGGTATCCATGATACCAGCTATCATATTCTTTGAACATCAATTGAAGTAGCTAGTAGAAGTAGGTTATTAGTAGGTGTTTTTATGTTTTTAAAATCATAGATTCCACAAATAATATAGACAGAGAGAATTAAACGGTATTGAATCCTTCTAAACCAGTGGTAGTTATATAGTATTCAATACCATATCGTTTGGTATATGATATTCTTGAGATATATGATTTTGCAAGCATATTGGCAAAATTAGAAACCAGACGAACAAATGCCACTCACTCTATCGTCCATATTCATCGTAGGAGAGGTAACATGAGGATACAATTTATTAGCCAAGGTACTCATGTCACACTGCCTGTAAACCCATGCCGGGAATGGAGTCAGGGCACTGTTAACGGACTGGATTTTCCCTGAAATGGTAATAAAATGATTCAGTAGGTAGCTATAGGGATAAGGGCTACAAAACTCATAAACTTGGTCTTCATGAAGTGAAATCGGGTTTAAAATACACATTAATAAGCATATTGTTAGATAGTTACAAACCAAAAAAGTAAGTTTCAAAAATTAATCCGAATATAGCTATTAAAACGAGACTAACAATTTAATAGATGAATTTGAATTTTAAATTATAACTTTTCTAGGTTATATATGGATTCAATTCATAGTATTGTAGTTGGAATAAGTTTAACATAGCTAAGGTAGACTATTTGCCTATATGTGCATTACAAAAATTAGCAAGACTTAAATTGTAATCTACAGTTAAGACTAACAGCATTTATTGAAATTGACTTTATTTGAAAATTACTTCAACTTTGTCATAGCTAGCTACATTATAAAATAAATTTTTACTCACTTTTTGTTCTCTTCCACACTAGTTTGTCAGTCCCAAATCTCTCATTCAACAAATTAACATAACCTATTTTTTCTTGATAGTTTATAATACCCTTTATCAAGCTTTGCTGCTTTAAGGAAGGTGGTTCGTGCTTTCTAAGGGACTGCAACTGCACTGATGACAGAGGGGATCTTACAACAACATCATGCAAAATCTCAATGTCAGCTACGACCAAACCAGTCAATTCCGTATTGACATCTATAAGTCGGAATCTATTGGTGGCGTGAGCCATAACTATCTTCGAATTATAATCCGTTTTGAATTTTGTGACTACCAAAACTGTGCCATACAAAGGTCCTTTCATTTGCAAGTCTACGCAGATGAAACTTTTGTCCTCGGAGTTTAAAGCAGCATTCACAACCATGATGTCATTGTCTGTGAACAGTTTCAGAGGGAGGTGTTGGTGAGGCATCATCGGCATGTTGTAGTGACCATTATTCTTCAGAACGGGTACTCTCTTTGTTAAGATTGGAAGAGGAGGTTCGTGGAGAGGACACGTGTCTTCACCTATGGGAACATAGTATATTATTAAACTGATATCATTTTGCTTATACTGAAGTTAATTTACTGGCCTTTTCTCATAAAACAAAACAAGTTACTAAAAAATGTCATTTTGATTGTGATGATTGGAAGTAGAGTTCAAAGTAGATTAGAGTATAGGTTACAGCATTACAAAATAACCATTATTCTGGTAGATTAAACGAGAGTTGACAGGTCGTAGCGGAGCAGCTTCATTTCCCTCGTTGTTGTCGCCCTCTCGATTCAATCCAAGATACTGTAACAGTAGATGATATTAAATTTGGAAGGAGGTTTTCATAACCATATCAGTACTCAAACTACGATCAATTTAAAATAGTAGTTACGTCATAAATTTTAGAAATTGAAAGATAATATTTGTTCAACTTACCAAGTGTAGTGGGGGCAAATTGATATCATAAATCTCCCTTGCTCTTTCTTCTCCATCATCAGAGTCCGTGGATAGTCTAAGATGTTGATCACGTTCTCTTAGATTCCTGAAGACAATTCTTCGGTCAACAGGAACATCTGCTAAATCTTCATCATCTGACGTTTCAGATTCTGGATATAGAGAAACTCTTTCACTTTAAAATCGTATAATATTTTAAATATATTCTGCAATTGAGTGGAAGGTTGAAACAAGTGCGCTAAAATTTTGTTTTTGAAGAAAATGTGTAAAATAAATTGGGATACACAACGTATGATCTAAAATGAAAATACCTTGAACACATGAGGCCATAATTTATTATATTTTAATAATAATGTTATATCTGACAAGACATGAAATGAACCAAATAGCTATGCTATAATGGTAAGAAGACTTGCAAGTTGCAACCCATTCTACTTTTATCAAATTGAAGAACTGCCAACTTACCATATTCACCAATCGCTTCTTCCTCGCTATCCTCTTCCTCATCATCAGAAGGAGCATCTTTAGTGAGAAGAATGAATCAGTAACAAAAACAATAGGTAACGAGCAATCGTTTCAAAATGTGATAGCTCTAGTGAAATAAACAGCTACTTTTTTACAGATAAAATTAAATAAATATAAATTTTCAATACACTGATTAAGATGATTACAGGATATAGAATAATGAAATGGTACACACAATAACGCAATCTAAATACACCAGATAGCTACTCACCTTCTTCGGGTTCTGCTTGTTGAATAGGATCTATATTTTGCTCTTCATCCTGATCATTTTCATCATTCATTTTAAATAAATATTTTATAACAAAAATTCAATTCATATAAAAAATTCAAAACTTGTTTTGAATGGAGAAAGTTCATTAACTATATTAGATTATTTAATTGCTAAACTATCTGCCAATATAAAGAGGTGATGGTTAAACAAATATTGTGATATTCAAATTTACTTCCTTCCTTACATGTTATTTACAATTAGTTTACACTAAGAATGGTTATAGGTTTATGACTTAGCTTTTGATCCTCCAAAAATTCAGAATTTATTGGTCTTCGATAAGTCTGATGCATGGCTTTCAAAATTCTTTTATTAGCTCTCACAAAGAGAGCTAAAAAGTGGCGTACTTCTGAACCAACAGTATTAACAGATACAAACCTTTTCACAATAGATCAAAACATGTTTGTATCACCACCGTCAAGACCCACCCTATCATTATCCTCGAGTTATTTTTGTTTTTAAGGTTCAGTTTTTCAAGTGAGTTTTTATAAATCAATTTTTTAGTTTGTTTTCAATTTTTATAAATATTTCAAAGGAGCTTTTTTTTAATTTTTTTTTTTTGAGAATTTAGATTTTTTTCATAATTTGGGTATTTTTTGAAAAAATAAGAACAATTTTTGAAAAATTTAGATTTTTTTTCTTCAAAAATTTAAAGATTGGGACTGTGAGCAACAGTCAGAAAGGGAAGTGGATCAATGAAAAAAAAAAGACTCCAACCACCATTAAGTTACAACGCTTATGGATGCACCAAAACCTATTTACAAAAAGTGACTGCATTTACAGGTATAAGAAGAAAGTTAAGGCAGATGGTAAAAGAGGCATATAAGTCTACCTAACACAATCACTATGCTATAGAACAGCAAGATTATTAACATTTATATTAAAAGATGGAAGCTAATATTTGCTAACACGTACGATATCAGCTAGGGAACCAAAGGACGCTACTCCTTTAACTTAGTTTATGGAGAACATTATTTTTCACATTAAACTAAGTCCCTAGGGTCACATAGGTTATTTTCACACCATACAGACATGCAATTACCAAGATTCACCCAACTTGGGCGTTCAGGTCAAATTATTAAGCCACCAAAGTTAATAAATATGCATTTATTCACCGAACATAGACATACAGGCGCAATCACTTGTAAGGAAAGAAGGCAGTTAGATGTTATAATTTACCGTATAGTGGACCAAGCCATTTTCTCGTTAGATGGGAAAAAATTCAGTTGCAGATAATCATCATTTAGTCTTTTGGGGCCTGAACTGTATATATGGGGTAACTGGAATGGCTGTTTTATATGTTTCACATAAGTTCAGTTCTTGCTGGTAATGTCATGCAAAATGTAAATATAACACTTATTCTGCTTACTTTCTCATACATTATTTTAAATTCACGGATCATAGTAACCAAAGATATTATAATTGTAGCTTTTCGATCTATTTCAAAGCAATACAATGCTCCGGAGGGGGGGGAGGGGGTAGGGAGGGCCTGAGAAAAGCAAGGGGTGTGGAGAAAAATACTTTTGAGAACCACTGCTCTAGATAAACATGAAATTAACCTAGGTTTTGTATGCAAAATTTATCACAAACACAGAACAGCCATATACGAGAAGATATTGAATATGAATAAGAGATTCTCTCAACAACGAGAAAGAATGGAAGCCAACTGCCTTGCATGGTGAGGAACAAAGTTCCCTTCAGACTCGCTCAAGTTAACACTGCTTCAATATTAATCAATAGCTAAATTCTTTTACTTTCAATTACTTCCACATAGTCAAAATGGAGAATATACAAACTATTACAGAGTATAGTGTACGAGAATTTAACCAGTTAATCACTTTTCATTGAAAAATAACTGCTGCTAGTTCAACACTGAGAACTGAGTATCTTGAACTTTTGTGACGTCGTTAAATATGAGGAACTATCATCTAGCTGTTAAAATGAAAGACAGCACCCAAAGTTGCTGTTTCAGCATTCTAGCAATAATAATTTACAAATCACAATATTTTTAAATCTGCTACTTTTGGCAGACATCCTGTATGAACTAACGATAATTCAAATAGGAACGAATAACTATTATTTGAGATTGTTTACCAAAATAAATTTGAAGGTGGAGCGTTGATGGATGGATCTATCACCAATATTCATCGTCTTGAATGCGCAGATGACTCACCAATAGCACTCCGGCCTGAGTGTGGAAACTGTTAGAAAAAAAAGATAAACCTATTAATGAAAGTATCTAATTTATTGCCATAAATGAAAATTATGAAATATACACTGAAGATGTTATAGCAACTGTATCTCTAAAGCAAGATTGGAAATAGCTATTCATAAGTTGATAAAATTGAACCAAATATAGCTAATATTGGATGATACTGTTATAGCTACAAAGTATCAATAAAATACTATTCAAATCACTTCAAGACAAAATTACTCATTTGAAAACTCAATGTTTAAAAGGAAACAGCAATAAAATAAAACATCGATTGTACCATATCTAAGATGAAACCCTATCAAGATCTTTTAAAAAGCTTCTGTATTACACTCATTGTTACAGTTAATATATATATATCTGCTTTGGAAACAGAGGCCATATCGCTATCATCAAAAGATATAAGATACAAAGGAGGCAAAGAATCAGTACAAAGAAAACACTCTGTGAAACAGTCACTTACCAAGCAATGTGATGAAATATTATCAAGTATTGGAGGCTACACTCCGTAGTTGAAGACCATAGCCCTAGTGATATCCTCTAAAACTCAAAATAGGTTTAAATAAATGATAAGCATGATGATTGATGGACACTTGGCCGAAAGACATTTGACCGAACAGACATTTGGCTGAACGGATATTTTGCAGAAATATCTTTATTTTGAAAAAATTGGATAGTAGCTAATATTATTTAATATAATAAAATAATAACTTTAAATTATATATAGTATTCATTAATAACAAGTTCGAAAGTATGGAGAGAAGCTTTTTTCCACTCCTTATATTTGCAATGAAATCCATGAATATAATATGATGAATATGAAAGAATTCAAATTGTTTAGCAATATATGCTTGCAGTTCGTAATATGGATACGCATTTTGTACACATTAAAATTAATTTTCCTTTCTATGAAATAACTTTAAATTTGATGGAAATAGAAAAAAACATTTATTGTATACTAATTAACCAGAGGCTGAAACGAAGGCTGCAGTTTGTAATATGGATTTACATTGAATAAAATTCTTTCGGTCAAATTTACACAAAATCTACTTTCGGACAAATGTCCTTCAGTCAATTGTCTTTCAGACAAGTGTCCGCACAAGAAGCATGTTGGAAATGAAAAAAATGATCAACATACTAAATTACAACTGTTAAGAGATAAAGAAATGTCACCCAGACTCACCATCCTTTTTTTTCATACCACAGGAAATTTTTGGATTCTCATAGACAAAAATTTGACCAAATTAATTAGAAACTAGGCACAGTTAGATATGCTACTGAAAACTTACAAATTTCAAGGGCTTTTCCGTTTCTTCAAGTCAAGACATCGCATAGATCTGATGAATATGTTATTGTCACAATGTCTGTAAAGCCATGCCGGGTAGGGAGTCATTGCGCTGTTTACTGACTCAAGCTTATCTGGAATTGAAATTAACCAATTTAGTAAGGGTGAAGGTAAAAATATTCTCAATCTTCATGAAGAAACGATCACAAATCAGGCATAAATCACAGTAGATTCTTACAGAAAAATAATTTTCTAAGATTAAGACTATAGTTTAATATTTAGTTTATTATTTTCTGATTTCTAGTTTAACTATAACTAGAATATGATGCCGTAGCTATACCAAATTCGCACTACACATTAAAAAGATTGGTTTGTGATTGATAATATTTGAATAGCAAACACAGATATTTAATTGATCTTCAAATCTAAGGAAAAAATGTTTTGGAAGAATTTTGTTTTTACTCACGTTTGGTTTTCTTCCACAGTTTTTGGTTATTTGGAAATTTTTTATGTAGTAAATTGTCATAACCTATTCTCTCTTCATAGTTTATAATATCTTCTATTAATTTCTGCTGCGCAATAGTAGGTGGTTCGTGTTTTCTCAATGACGGTAATTGAACCGTAGACAGAGGAGAGTTTTTATGAATATCCGGCAAAATCTCAATATTTGCTACAATCATACCGGTAATTTCTTTATGGATATCTATAAGTTTGAACCTCTCAGTTGTACAAAATTCATAGTCACATTTATCATATTTAATTTTGAATACTGGGCCATACAGTGGTCCTTTTATTTTTAAGTCTAAGCAGACGATGCTTTTATCCTTTGAATTTAAAGCGGCACCTGCAGCTCTGACATCTTCAGGTCTGTCCAACTTAATATAAAATTTATATAAAAGAAAATTTGCCAAGTTGTAGCAACGAGAATTCTGGAGAACTGGAACTCTCATTCTTGTCATTGGAACAGGGGGTTCGTGTCGCCTGTATTTGGTTGGTTTGGTAGCTGTGGGATAGGAAAATGGCATCATATACTGGCATCAATTATATACTACAAATCAATAAAAAAAACATAATAATCTGATATTATATTCTGTACTGTTGTTTAATGTTCATAAGTTTATAAATTAAATTCAAAAATAATTACAAATGTAACAATGATAGGAAGAAAATTTGCCAGTTATTCCACTTTTATCATTCTAATAAACTTCTACTTACCATCACTTTCACCTTCT
The DNA here is from genome assembly GCA_947561585.1 of Caprella mutica. Classification (NCBI taxonomy): domain Eukaryota; kingdom Metazoa; phylum Arthropoda; class Malacostraca; order Amphipoda; family Caprellidae; genus Caprella; species Caprella mutica. The sequence goes on from CANNZV010003512.1 coordinate 15,919, forward strand.
ACATCCTCATTTTGATCCTCATTCACATCTTCATGAGCAGGATTATCTTCAAAGAAAATAAAAAGTATGAAATAAATACAATTTGTGTAACGCGGTATTTTCAAAATATGATAGCTTTACTGTAGTGCAATAAAAAGTTGATAGCTGTACAAAAAACATTCATCAGATTTGTCAAAAACAATGCAAATAATTATTATTATAGGAATTTTTACAATGTTACATTGAATAACTGAATCTTTTAAGATATAAATAAACTATAATTAAGATTCTTCAAGCCACACAACTATAAAAAAGTAGTACTGAAATGATATGCTCAACACAATCTAAATATACTAAATACTTACCTTCATGCTCTGCTTGTTGTAATGGAATCACACTGATATTTTGCTCCTCTTCAAGATTAATTTCTTCACTCATTATTTTTTATTCAATTGGTAAAACAAATTTATAATATGTTTAGAATGAAGGTAGATAATTGGAATGACAAAAATAATTCATTGAAATGAATGTATATCTGCTGCAAAAAGAAAATTAAGTACAAGGGACTAAGAAGGAATCATCATTATCAAAAGGGTTTGAAGTGTGCTTTAACCTCTCAGATCTTGTCATTGACTTCATAAGAAAAACAATGGGCGGTACGGAACAGTCTAAGGATATAAATTTTAGTAGGGATTAGCATCTGCTTTGGTCATCAAATTAAATACAAGGGACTGAAACAAGCAGTCAGAAAGGAATTCATCTCCCTCCATGAACTAAGTCACCTACCATCATTGGACAAGACAATGCCCATGGATGAGAACCAAGGAATTGACAAAAGGGCATACTGCCAACTTATGAGGGGTGAATAAGTTTAGAAACCTGTAAATAACAAGTACATCACTCGTAGATAGTCTCAAGTGATACACATGCATCAGACATGATGCATAAGGATGTTTCAAGTGTAAAATCTTCACTAGGAAGTCCTATTTCTATAACATTAATCTTGTAGAAAACACAAAACTTCTCCACCATTTAGATCTTTGTGACATAAAACCGGTAATGTAGTTCAATGTATCAGCTAGTTTGTCGCACTGCATAGTACATAGATCAGGATTGTTTAATGATCTGGCAGGGGAGTTCAGGGGGCGGCACAGCCCTGATATACGTATTCACAACTCTGTATTTGGTGCACAAAAACCCACTGACTTGTTCAAAAAGCTGAAAAAATCCACCAACATATTTGGCTGATCCACCAATATTTTCCTTATTTAGCCACTGTAAATAAATGGTAACAAAGGAAGAAATAGCTAAAAATCCACCAACTTTGCTAGAATATTATTTTCAGAGGGGAAAAATTCCACCCACAAGTCGGTGGAATTTACCATGAAATACAGTCTGGCGTATTTGTGATATCATATATGAAATAAACTGCAAATGTACCTTTCCAGATCCCCTAACTTAACCTAACCTATCAGAGACTAAATTGAGCTATATCTTGAAAACGAAACTTATTGCCAGGTAATTCAGATTGTATTTGGTGGTAAATTCCAATGATATGTTGGCAGATATTCAATTTCTCTAATAAAAAATTCCTACAATGTCAGAGGATATTTAACTATTAATTCCTATATTACCATTAATTTTTGGAGGAGAACTGGAAAAATGTTGGAGGACTAGACAAATTGATGAAAAATGGTAGCAGATATATCTCAGATTTTTGAAAAAGTCAAGAGTTCAGTGCACAAAATAGAACCTAGCAGGTAATAAAGCATGTCCAAACTCGCCATTTTAATGGCGGGTTTGTGACAGTTATTTTTAGTCCTTCAATAACAAATGGTGAGAAATATCTAAATTTCTCCTATTCTACAATGTTATTTTGGAGAGAATTTAAGGAAATTGAATCATTTTGGAAATAAATTTAGATATTTTTGGAGAGAAATAGGGAGACAAATGGAGAGTTTATGAGACATACTATTTTACTTGGGCTTTTTGGGCCTTTTCCCCAACAAATCCAGTCTGCAAGCATGCATAATCAGTCTCCAGATCGGATATTTAATTTTTGGGGCACATCGTCTCCAAAGATTCTCAACTTCCTCTCCAAAATGACCAAAACTCTTAAAATACTCTCCAATAATTAAATGTAAACACAGGATGAAACATGAAAGGAATGAATTGGAAAATTGTCCCTGAATAATTCAGGAGACTAATATCAATCTGAAATGTGCCCTGAAATGACCTGAAAACATCTTAAATGCCTGCCATTTAAATACCACTGCATGTATCGGTTACCAAACATGTTTTTTATCAAGAAGTCACTGATAACATTTCCTGACAGTTTTGCTGAAATTTATCCACCGGTTTTTAAAAAATCGTGCCCTGAATAGACAGTACCAGTTATGCTACAAAAACAAAGAAGGGATGAAAACGCCTGTTATATAAATACTACTGCATGTATCCAATATTTCACATGATTTTTCCAAAGAAGGAGACCCTGGCAACATCTCAGGACAGTTTCTTTGAAATTTGTCCACCAGTTTAAGAAATATCTTGCCCTGAACAGTCGTATCAGTTTCGAGGAAAAAAGGAATTCCGATTCAGGGAATTATTCTTGCATCTTGGATGTTACTGGAAAACATGTCTGTGGATGAGCTCCTTCAAGATCAGTTTATTAACCTTAAATGTTAGTTGCTAAAATTAATATGTCACAAATATCTATCAAAGTTTTTTTCACCCAGCAAACATGTCAGAATCTATTCGATAACAGGTTGTGTCTAATTCATTGCACTCGTAGAGCATATCGGTAATAGATATGAAATACATTTAAATTAGATATCTAACTGAATGTATCTAAATTATTTGACTGTTTAGAAATCTAATTTTTTCAACAGTCAGTATCCAAAAATCTTCACTCTAGTCCGCATCGTTTATTTTCTAATCAGAAATTGTTTAATGCATATCGAAACAACACCAGTAATTAGATATCTATTATATTATTGAATTCAGTTTTAGAATAGATAGTTACCTACCTAAAATTTAGTATAATTTATAATCAGTTCTGGTATCAACCTAAATGTATCGAAATAACACCAGTAATTAAATATCCATTATGTTGCTGAATTCCATTTTAGAATAGATACCTAAAAATTTGTACCATTTATGATCAATTCCGATATCTACCTAAATGTATCGAAACAACTCCAGTAACTAGATATCTATTATATTACTGATGTATTCATAATGCTCCAAATCGTGTTAGAAAAAATCCATAATTTTTCAAAACCTGATGTCATTTCATTGCATATTAACTATAAAATATTTGAGTGTCTTAAAGCCACTTATAATAACTAACCTGAATCAATATTCAATTACTATGCTTCAATTACATTGAAGTTGCTCATTCACAGACATTTTTGCCAGTAACATCTTAGATGCAAGAACAGAGAAACTGTCCTGAGATGTTGCCAGGGTCTCCTTCAAAAAAAACCATGTTTAATAATGGATACATGCAGTGGTATTTATACAACAGGCATTTTCATCTCTTCTTTGTTTTAGTACCAAAACTAGTACAGTCTGTTCAGGGCACAATTTTTAAAAAACTGGTGGATAAATTTCAGCAAAACTGTCAGGAAATGTTACCAGGCACTCCTTGATAAAAAAACATGTTTGGTAACCAATTCATGCAGTGGTATTTAAATGGCAGGCGTTAAAAATGTTTTCAGGTCACTCAACAAGATGCATTATCAATCGAGGATCCAGACAACACCACCTCATCCCTATGATTTACGGTCTCAACGTCATCAAGCCTCTCCTTTAAAATTGCTAAATCACGGCTCAAATCAGTAACTTGCTGCTCCAATTTTTCAACTATCTTATCTTTTCTTCGCATTTCAGACATAATTTCATCTCTAAATCCATTAAACTTTTCTTCAAATTTAAAGATAACAAACTGCAAAATTTCGTTTTGTTCGTCAGTTTGTACATGACTCCGTGCATTGTTCGTGATCACAAGTTGCTTCTCGAGTAATTGGCAGCAGCGGAGATTGAGGTCTAGGTTTGATTTTAGGAGGCATAATTAGTATCACCAGTCGTAAAAAAGGAAAATGCACTTGTGTTGATTCCATAAAATAGTGATGGAAAACACTATATAAGAAAGAAGCAATGGCAGCTGAGGAATGTTTTTAGATCTTTCAGCTTTACTTAGAACTGCTATTTTACAATCAACAAACACCTTTCACAAATTAAGGTATAGTATTAGGTTCTTTATGAGATTTATAAAACGTTTAGAGAATAGAGAGTTTTGAAAACACTGATTCAATTAGGGATGACGGGAGCACATCAGGACACGTCTACACACCACAACATCTCGACAACGTCTTATATGTACTACATAAGCTAATGTATATATTTCCTTTAAATTTAATAACTTTTAATGTTACTCTTTTAATTGTGTTTCCAAATTATTCACTATCATTTCATAATAACTAAAGGAATTCAATTAAATAAATATTTGGTCAAAGAAATTAATTTAGTAGGGGTTTAACGTCTGCTTCCGAACTAAAGGTCATATCGCTGACGTCAAAAGGAAATTAAATACAAGGGACTAGAAGAAACAGTCAGAAAGGAAAGTGGCTCCATGAACAAAGTCACTTACCACCGTCAGTGACAATGCCCATGGATGCAGAAAAGCTACTCCGTGAATGCAGTCACTTACCAAGGAATGTGACTAAAGGGGACACAAGCACCGGTGGCTGTACTCACGGATGGAAGAGGAAAATGAAGAGGTGATAGTAAATGACGCCTACTGGCCTACCTAACACAAAAATCTAAGACCTCGTAGTTGAAGAGCATAACCCTAGCACTATCCTCTAAAACTGCAAGTAGCATTAAAAAATGATAAATATAGGAGAAATAAAAGAAGACAATCCATAATCCAAATTAAAAAGTTCGGAACCCAAGGGACGCCACCCCCCTTCTCTTCCATTCACTACAGACAGCTTCAGGATAGAGCCCCTGGGTGCTTGGTCAAAGAAACTCTCATAAGTAAATGTCATAATAAATAGTCATACTTGATATTTATATGTAAAGTACATCAAAACTTATATCGTCAAATAAATAATTCTCTAATAATGAATAAAATAAATAAATATTGATTAAGAATGTTCACTACAAAAAGATTTAAACAATATTTTTTTTTTTCTGGTCTATTTATAGAAATAAATAACTACCAATACTTACAATGAAAAATATCTATACCTATCTACAATTAAATGAGAAATACATACATATAAAAAATCAATAATTAGTTTCCTGATATAAGTAATAACTATTTCCTAATGAAAATTTGCATCGATAATAATCAAAAGATACACCAAAATTTTACACATCTAAATAATACATTATTTTTCATAATGTGGTATTATATTTTTATCACACTACACAATGAATTTGTTTTGAAGCTTACATTTCGATGAGTCTTTTAATATTAAGCAATCAAAAATTGCATTAGGTAATTCACCGTAAATAAAAAGATAAACATATAACATCTTGACTTCAATAAATATTAAAATAAACATCATGATAAAATGGAAAACAATAAATAATATATACAGGTGCTGAATTAAATGGTGCCTTCATGCATGTTGCAAATAAAGTTGAAATCTTAATCATTTGATGAATCGTAGCCTGATGCTAACAAGAAATTCCTTGAAACACACGAAACATGCATTTTGCGATTACATTGGTCACAATTTATCCACTTTACATTTGTTTTAGCTCGTTTAACAATGGAAAATTTTCCAGAGCAATAAGAACAGATCCAGTCACCTCCTTTAGCTCTCTGCTTTGAAGCCTTCTCTTCTAGATAAGCTCTATATTTAGTGGAGCTTATACACAATGGAAAGGGTTCTGTTGGATTTTTGTATTTCTTGTTGATTGTAAGACCAGTCCAAAACACGTGGTTAGCAAAAGATTTAGGTAATTTAGTCTTGGAAGTAGAAGATTGATTATTATTTGTGTCAATTGAAATTTCAGGAGTTTAATTTATAACGAGTGGAATGACGCATGATTCAGTGTTACCTCTTGCAGTGGAAGCTACAGCATCTTCAGTAACAGGATTATTCTCAGGTGATAAAATAGTAATGTCCTCATCATCGAGCTCGAATAGATTGTCACCCATTACAGGACTGTCTTCCAAGTCGATAAGTGGGCACATAATGGTATAGTCTTCATCCTCAACCACGACAGTGACAGTATCTACATTTTGTTCAGAGAAAGAGTCTTCACCAGAGTTAGACATATTTGATGAATTAAGAATTAAGTTGTTGTTATCTAGTTCATTTTCAATATTACCATTTGATTCATTTTCTTCAACTGTTATGTTATTAGTTATTATTTTCTAGAGGTCTTCAACGGTGTAGCGCAGGACAGGGTAAAACTGTTCAAGGGTTCGCAAAACTTTCCAGGGTTCTTTGGCAGGGTTGGTTTCCCCCAAGTTTCCCCCAAAATGGGGGAAACATGGGGGAAACTGAAAAAACATTTTGGGGAAACTGGGGGAAACTGAAAAATTGGGGGAAAACTAAATTAGCTATACTTATTACTTATCCAAGGGCTTTACGATGTCAGTATGCTCCTATACAATGTCTGTGTGCTCCTTTACAATGTTTGTGTGCTCCTTAACAATGTTTGTGTGCTGCTTTACAATGTCTGTGCCCTTTACAATGTCTGTGTGCCCTTTACAATGTCAGTGTGCCCTTTACAATGTCAGTGTGCTCCTTTACAATGTCAGTGTGCTCCTTTACAATGTCAGTGTGCTTCTTTACAATGTCTGTGTGCTCCTTTACAATGTCTGTGTGCTCCTTTACAATGTCTGTGTGCTCCTTTAGAATGTCTGTGTGCCCTTTCATGTCTGTGTGCCCTTTCATGTCTGTGTGCCCTTTCATGTCTGTGTGCCCTTTCATGTCTGTGTGCCCTTTCATGTCTGTGTGCCCGTTTATGTCTGTGTGCCCGTTTAGGTCTGTGTGCCCGTTTATGTCTGTGTGCCCGTTTATGTCTGTGTGCCCGTTTATGTCTGTGTGCCCGTTTATGTCTGTGTGCCCTTTTATGTCAGTGTGCCCTTTTATGTCAGTGTGCCCCTTCACAATGTCTGTGTGTTCCTTTGATTTATAATAACTACTTAGTGAGAAACTGTAATAACTTAGGGATAGTAATATCAAATATACTGATATTCAATATTTGTAATTTCTTTTATTGTTCACTTTAGATAAATATGACAAAACTAAACTTTTATATTTGGTACTACATGCTTCCTTTCGGTAAATAGATCTAACATCTTAATATAGCCAATTATATAACTTTCAGTGCTAACTAGCAAAGCTTAATTAAGATTTGTCACTAAGTATAGAGCACTCTGGTCCTCTGGAGTCTGAACTGGTTCCATAAAAATTGCAATACCTTGTAACCTTATAGCTAACATTGCACATGTCATGGGATGATGGGAATGAAATGATGATTATTACCTATATTAATCATCATTCATTATAGATAATCAAATATTATAATTTTGGCAATTATGATTTTTAATTGATGAATAAATTAATTAGAAGTAGTTATAGCTACCAATATATTATCATATTATGCATTTATTGATCATTAGACTCGATGATTCATTTGACATTTAGCTACTGTAATACATGTTGATGGTCAATATGTAAACTTACATTTATCATTAACAGACTACCAAGGTTTCCCCCAGTTTCCCCTGGGGGAAACTAAAAAAACCTCCTTGAGGTTTCCCCTAACCAACCCTGGTCTTAGGTGGGATTAAACTGTTCACTCAAATCTATTAAATAACAGTAGATCCTACAATAAATCTGATAACACCATCTTTTTGATAAGTGTGATAACAGAATTTTTTTGATGGTGTTAACAGTTTTTTGGTAGCATCACCTGTTTTCTAATGAATTTGAGTGAACAGTTTAACCCCATCAAAGACGGTTGAACAGTTTTACACTGTCCTGCGCTACTCTTTGTATTTTTGGCCAAAATATTTTTGTATCACTAATTTGGTTAATGTGTGTGAATTTTGGTCAACTTGAAGAGAATCATTGGATGAGGTTTAAACCGATATTAGGATTAAACAGGTAAATTCCAGTGGCAGAAAAACCGTTGATGAATGAGGATGGTTTAATCTTGGCGAGAACCTTTTTCAGGAGCGGTGCTTTGTCTTGTTTGCGTACATTCACATTAGGATTTTCTCGCTGGAACTGATGTACTTCTCGAGCCCAGTAAGTCTTCAAAGGTCTGAAAGGGCCGACATCTGCTGGGTGCAGGATATGCGTTGTATTTGGTGGTAATAAATACAGAATTACACCATTATTTTCGCATAGAAGAGAAGTCTGTAATGTCTTATGAGTTAAATGTCCATCAACAAACAGAAGAACAGGGGTTTTAATATTATTGTTCTTAATGTATTGGATGTAGGCATTCCCGAGGAATTTATACCAACATTCAGATTTCATCCATCCATTCTCTGTCTTACCAATGAAATATCCATCAGGCACAGACCTTACAATACCGTCTGGTACTCTCTTAAAGGGGCAGTTCAGTCAAAATCAAACTATCGCCAAATTGGTCCTAAATCGATTTAGTAAATTTATTTATGTAACATTAGAATATTCGTTGATTTTAGAAATGTTTATATAAAAAGTATATTGTAAATTAGTGGCGCCATCCGTGGACTGTAGTGGACCGACGTACTAATCATTATAGTACGTAAACAAAATGATAACCAGTCCCAGACTTGAATCTTGAATCTGTCATTATATGTTTGAAAATGGTGAAAAGAATTTGCGAAATTGAAAACTGTCCTTCGAGACAATTAGATTTAGTTTTGAAAATAAAACCATCTCTTTCTTAAATTACCTGTTAATACTGTTGATAGAAAAATTGTTTACATGTTATCAGCTGTAAAATGTAAACAAATAGTAGGTACAGAGTGGTGGCGCCATCTGTAGGAGGACGCAGGAACTAAATCCATTTTATAAAATATTATCGCTTATTATTATCGCTTATTATATATTTTTTTCAACAGTTTAATTCTACAAGAATGCTTTATTCTTACTAAGTGATCGTTCAACATTAATATTATGAAAACAAAAATTGACTGAACTGCCCCTTTAAAGGATAAATTATAGCAGGAGTAACAATATCACCATTTGCACAAAAGTTCTAATGAACGGTAATGTAGACTTTTCAGGACCAGGAGCCAGCTCATAGACGTTTTTCCATTCTTTCAAACCAATCACCTTTCCAGTTGATGGACATAACTGAATATTTGTTTCACAGATATTAAAAATATGTGATGGTTCATCAAATATATCAATAGCATTGATGGATTCCATTTCTTCAAATAGCTTAGCGAACCATGTCTTTATAGCAGTCTCTGTAACATTGGCCCTTGCCTTTGACACTCTTTCAGGGGTGCGAAGAACAACTTCAGGATGTCTTTTACAGAAAACCTTGGATAGAGAATATATTTTAGTAAACCTTTTTTTAATATATAAATATATATTCATTAAAATTGGATACAGTAGAGATCCTCTATAGTGAATGAGTGAAGATGTAGCCTGAATAGTGAACAGATTTTCTTTAGTCTACCATAAAATAGGCTGAATAGTCTTGTTTTTTAAAACTGATGTCAATTCATCATGGACAAAAGAAAATTAATTCACTATTAAGGCTGAATACAAACTTATTCGCTATAGAGGAGTTCTACTGTTATATTAACTTACTGTGAACCAAGTTCTGCCAGGTCTACCGTTAACAAACGGTGTCTTCCTCTCGTCATTTGGATCATCCTTGATGAACTTTTGTACAGTATTCAATACATCTTGGTAATGAGGCGAAAAACCTCATTTCAGACTTCTTCTAATTCATAGAACAATTGCTTCCTCTTCTTCTTTTATAAAAAATGGATCGCGACCATTTTCCTTTCAATTGGAGTGTGTCCTCTCAATTTATCCAGCAGAGTTGATTTTGAACCAAATACTTGTTGCAAGATTTTCTGATAGACATTCCATTTCTTACATCTAATCTTTGATGATGCCATTCTAATAATCTTTTAACACAATACCTAACCACTCACTCCATCACTAATAACTAATTCTCAGCTGCCAACTGGTTATTTTAAATTTAAACTCTTAGGTATCTGATCGAAATGTCGACCAACTCGGTGATACGATTCTTGTTTTATATCTATTAATCATGCTCATTCGTATAATCATCCTATAAAAATAATCTACTAATCGATCATTATCAATGATCGTCCGTTGATAAACATAAAAGTTAATAATCGACCAGACATTCAATTCTGTATTCCATGTTTCAAAATATTGGCAATTTTAAAGTAGTGATATAAGTTGAAAAACATTTAAATAACAAGTAAATCACTCATAAAATAGTCATGCTGCATGAGGATATTTTCAAGTGTAAAATATTCACCTAGAATTTAATTTTCTACTTCAAAGTATCTTAAATGTGGCGACCTGGATCCATTTTCTCACTGAACTGGCGACTTTTACGCAACACTATGAAACATGGTCAGTATTGAATGAAAAATATGCAATTTAAGCTGGACGAATTTTGAAATTATAATTTAACATCCAGTTATATATCTAACATCATAAGCGTTATCATATACTCCAATGAGATGTATATCAAAAAATTAACCCCAATATCAATAATCGTCAAACTGGTCGATTATCAAAAAGTGTCAATTTTGATACTTGATGCTCCGCTCGTCCTCGCTTTACTAAAATAATTATTATGTTTCTCACACTCTTTCGGTATTTTAAATGACCTTAGTATGTTTATAAATTATTTAAGGTAAACTCCTAGTTTAGTTGACCCTTGGATAGGGGCAAATAAACTAGGAAGCCGGAAGCGGTCCATGTAGCCGCTTCCTAGTTTAGTTTAGTTGACCTGTGTTGAAGAAAGTGTAGACAGTTGTTTACCTTGTTTAGATATTTATTTAGATTTAGTTTACCTTATTTAGATACAAAAAATATCATTACTCAATTAATAGACACTTATAAACACCGATTGAAAGATATAGAGTCTTATCAGATTCAGAAGAAAAATTGAAAAAACCTGACAAAATGAACAATTTAATCAGACGGACGCAGTAATAATTCAATTCACGGTTAAAACGGATCCGTTTATTACTTTTCAGTAGAGAAGATTTCATTCAATACATTGTTGAAAATTGTGTTCTTCTATGTGGTAAATTATTCTTAATATTTAAAGTTATGTCAAGAGTGGACACCGATTGAAAGATATAGAGTCTTATCAGATTCAGAAGAAAAATTGAAAAAACCTGACAAAATGAACAATTTAATCAGACGGACGCAGTAATAATTCAATTCACGGTTAAAACGGATCCGTTTATTACTTTTCAGTAGAGAAGATTTCATTCAATACATTGTTGAAAATTGTGTTCTTCTATGTGGTAAATTATTCTTAATATTTAAAATTATGTCAAGAGTGGACAATTAGTGGGTGGTGGTCGAACATTAGCACACTTACCCTACTCCTAGTAGTTGAAGACATGAATCTTGATATTTTGAATACAGATTAATGATAAATGGAGTGAATTTGATAGGTAAATGTTTTATCAGATATATGACTGACACCTGACGGTACATGAATCCAATGAATTTATACTACACAGTAACTGTCACAGTTTAATTATTTGATTGAGATGTTTAATTTGGAATAGAAAATAAGACTCATCATAGAAAACTGTAATTAAAACTTTATGGGGTAACTATTGTAAACTTTCAGTCTGAGGTGTAAATAAAAACTTATTAGTTAGCCGTTAGATAGATGTATCGGGGGGCGTTCCGTCCCCCCAACCCCCCTGCCGCTGCGGCGCTGCCAGGTCATTGTGTGTCACAGTGTCAGTGTGTGCAGAACAACAAACTTTCGGATACAACAAACTTCATAACAGTTATTTACTTTGAGATCATTAATAGAAAGTACAGTGGTGCGCCGTATTGTAGTGCGCTGCTCAGCTTTTAAATACTGTCGTTATCAACCATACTATTTTACTTGGCAAGCATTAGACTTGAAATAAAACTCAATGTTTCCAAGACTCAAGAGGACAAAAATATATTTTGGTGTCAAAATTCAAGTCTTAAAATATCCTAACTTAAATGTGACAACCTAGGTAAAGTTCAGGCTCACCAAGGCTGAGCGAGTTAGGAGACAGATCCATCTTATCAAGCACAACAGTGGTGACACTTTTGTCTTTTGCTCTACTTAGAAAAATGAATCATCATGCTTATGGTGCGTTCCGTGCTGAAGAACTCTATGAACTTCTTTTTCTGTTTAGGTCGCTGCCTTCATCTTAAAGCCAATGGGAAGCCGTGCAGCTATCCGTGAAGCCTGGAAACTTCTATTCCTGTTTTGAAACAAGTTATGGGGCACAAGTATAATTTATCATCAGTAGCTAACAATAGATTAAGTATTCAACCATGCCAATTTCAAATGATAATACTTTATTGCAATGCTACTCTACAGAAATTAGAATATGGGACATTTTCTGTGCGAACAATCCTTAATTTCCTCCTATATTTACATGTATTTTACTGAGAACAGAAGCCAAAATAAAGGATTTCTTAGAGAAAACTTTACCACTTCCTGCAGTCTGGTTTAAATGTAATGCAAGACTATTTAGCCAAATAGTAATGTCAAAGCTACAAACTCGAAAAACATTCCTGGAACTGGAATCTATTCGCCGGTAATTCAAAGTACGAAGTACGGTCCCTCGGTTAGCGTTCCTGTGCAACCACTATAACTCTATAATATGTACGATTCCGAAGTTTAGGAATTGATATCAGTAATTAATTAGGGATACTAATAATCACTAATTTGGTTTAGTGGGTTTAAACCGTTCAATTAATTATCAATTAATCTCAAAACTTGTAATACTATCTCAATTATCAATTTTATTAATTTACCAACATGAATAGGTGTTTCTCCCGCCTTTTTCGTTTGTTTGTTTACGTTTGCGACGTCACGAATGACATCTTGACGAACTATCTACCACAGAACATTGAATAAGAAGCTTAGATCGAACTTGTACACAATCCTAAGAATTCAACCAATCACGTCCACTGGTCTCTGACGTCACTATAAACGCTCTCTCGATAACAGTTCATTATCTTTGCTGATAGATTGACAATATAAAAAGGAACATTTTTAAATAGAGGGAGCCATATCTACCTACCAGATTATGTACAACAGTACACGATTATTTGTAGCCCAGACACTACGCAATAATAAACCGAATCTTTGCAACAAACAAAAAAAAACCATTTCGTTAGTACTACGCTTTCAAAATAATGGACTCTTAACAAAACTTTTGAAACGAAGCTCTGATTGGCTCTAGTTGAAATGACGTCACTGTAAACGCACTCAAGACTCCAAGAGTAATATAATGGGATCTATGCTTCTTCTTCTATTCAATGTTCTGTGCTATCTACCGTGCCGTCGAGTTCCACAATTTTGACGAATATTATTAGTCACGGGAACGTTAATTCTCGTAGAACTGAGGGACGTCCTTCGAGTGTACTGCAGCACGGGAACGCACCATTAATGTTTGACAGTCAGATCATTCTGATGTAGGTTAGGTATAGGCGTATAGCCAGCCTTTGTCTATGAATAATTTAGGTCTGTTAAAACTAATTAATTGACTTATATTTCTCTATAGCCAAAACTAATTTACGACTAAGTTGTTTAAATTTTTTTAATCAATTCGTATGTTCTCATTTTAATTACGGCAGGAAATCTTCAAAAATGAGCCAAAAGTTCGATTGATTATACCAACCAAGATGACATTCAAACCAAACAGCGAACATTCTTTTTCTGAAAATTAGCAAGTCGGGAGTATATTATATTTGAGGTTAAAAAATTGTCCCTATCCACTAAGAGGTGATCCAAAGAGACATGAAGAAAAGAAGGCCTCGTAGAAGAGGGGACAGTTAAAGTACAGGGCTACCACAGAAACCGTGTCGACCCAGCGCATGGATGGCAAGAATAGACACCCATGGATAAGAGACCTACACAGTCAGTCTGCTTGCCCATGGATATAGAAAGACAGAAGGAAGAGAAAATAAGAAGAAATTGAGGAAAGATACAAAGGGAAGCTGAAGAAAAAGGGCGCCAAACTAAACAAAACCTAAACCAACAATATAACAAAAAGAAGGCGTACCTAGATGTAGCCTCAGGACAATGAGGGGGGGATCGGCAATAATGTTTCAAACCCCTAGTCTGAAAATCAGACCCCCTGCCCCCAGTCGGAAGTAGAACGACATTGAAGAAGTTACCCTAATTTTTAATAGATTATATTATATGTACCAACCTAGCAGACATTCAAAAACTGTGTACACACTTTTTCTTTAGACTTAAACTGAGCAACAACAGAATAAAACTGATATTGTAGTGCATTGATTACAAAAAAAGCTCTTTAAAGATTACATAGAACCAAATATATGCCATCATTTGACATTTTTAATGAGGTTTACAGAAAGATGATTATAAACATGAGGCAAATCTATTAAAACAATGAGAATATTTGATTCACAACTTTTCATTGCTTCTCTAATAATCACCATTTATATAAAATAAGTTGTATATATTGTATTAACTATTATCATAGTAAACAGAATAGTATAGTACCCCAGTTACATGTATTATTCAAATTTATTCTGGGTAGGCTGTGACGTCATGTATGTAAGCAAGATGTCACGTCATGGTAAACAGAATTGCTGTGAGTCACGTGGAATAGAGAATGTATTCTCCAACAATGATTGAAATTGAAGAGCTATAGAGAGTAAATTCTAATAAAAAACGTATATGAATTAACTTTTCATCACGATAAAATCAATATGGTGAAATATATTTATAATTAATATTAGTCGGTGGATTTCTTCAATTAAAGGTCCCCTCCAAGCAAATTTTTTTATTGCTTAAATCAACGAGGCTAATGTTTCTTATCATTTTACTACAAACCGCATCAAATTTGATAGCATATTTTTAATTTTATATGCTTTTAAAGATTTTTATAATCAAAATTCTACAAAACCTACTTTACCTCCGACTTTCTAATTTTCAGTCTGAAGACGAAGAATGTAACCATTTGTTTTGATTGTCAACTAAGTATTTGGTTTAATAAATCTATTTATTATTCGTTCAAAGGTTAAAATTTGGATAAACTTATTATAGAAACGTTTATATACTTTTAGAAATAATTAATATCTTAAAAGAATTCCAAAAACGCGTTGTTTGTTTAAAAATCTAAATTTGAAATCAAAACAAAGAGTGTACAATCTTCTTTCTCAGCGTCAGGTTGGAGATTCCCTCAATTGTGGCTAACAGAGTAATAAAAAACTTTAAAAGCAAATAATAAAATATATACTGAACCGAATTGTATGCGGTTTGCAGAATAATGATCGTAGACCTTAGTTCTATAATATCATGTAATAAACTCATTTTTTTCCCGGAGCCTGGAGAGGACCTTTAAGGAATGAATGAAAATCACAGAACACTAACTTTAAATTGTTGTTCATAATATATACAAATTCGGCCAACGCGACCGATCTGACTAATGTTCTAATCATGAATTAAATAGTTAGAAGGATACTCGCACTCGACAGAAATACCGACAAAGAAAAAGAAGGTGACGTCACTTGGAATACGATTTCAAGGTTCTTGTATTGTTTACGTTGAGTCTGTAGCTCAATACTAGCTTTTCTGTAGCTTAATACTAGCTTTACAAAAAAAACATCTATTACCTACTTTATTCTATACAGTTTTCTTTTTTTATTAATTTTATTAATTTGTATATATTATGAACAACAATTTAAAGTTAGTGTTCTGTGATTTTCATTCATTCCTTAATTGAAGAAATCCACCGACTAATATTAATTATAAATATATTTCACCATATTTATTTTATCGTGATGAAAAGTTAATTCATATACATTTTTTATTAGAATTTAATCTCTATAGTTCTTCAATTTCAATCATTGTTGGAGAATACACAATCAATCATAGTCGACACAAATCCAATTATTATTGAATCTGAGCTAAATTCAATAAATGATTTCTGTATTAGGTATATATATAATTATATATTAACATTTACGATGTATTTAATTATATATTTGACTAAGTAATCAAAAGTTATTTCATGAAGATCTATAACCAAATATTTCCGATGCGAGTATCTGTATACCAGGTGACGTCATGAGTGGCGCGCGTGACGTCACACTTTCGCACCATTTTCAAGTGCGAGTATCCTTCTAACTATTTAATTCATGGTTCTAATTATCTTGAATAAATCATCTTCTTCAAGACTTAAAAATTTGTTACTATTTTGGGTGTAAAAAGACCAGTGGCAATTTCATCAACAGTCATTTTTTTAATTTTCGTCCGTATGACTATAAAGATTGTATAATAGCATGCGGTAATGTGGAATTTAAATAATATCACCGAAAACGTCATTTAACAAAAGTTGGGTGTGTTGCAGCCATCTTTTGTGTTTGTACTGTACGTACAAACGTACGCACCATTGTTGACATGTGACGTCACAGCCTACCGGGACACGCGTAATATCCCCCCTATAGCTCTGGGATACTATATCTTCTCTGTACTGTGCTATTATGCTTTAGTTTAGCATAATAGTGAAACTTTGTTTGTTACTTACTAAATACAGTATTTTGAAGAAATTTACGCTAAAATTAGTAATGTGGCGTCCTACGCCATACCTATTATATAGGAAATTTAATTCATCTTTATTATAACCAATTTTTCATGTTATTCATTTTATCTTGATAATTTTCATAACCTTTCATGTTCACTTGCCAAACTAATTTGATATCGGTTCCCTAGAACGTGACATGCATTCTTTCAAATCATTATTGTTCTAATGGCGGCAAAGTAAACGTAAGCCCGTACTTCCACTAAAGTTTTTCATTCTTTTTCAATAATAGCGGCATAGTAAGCGTAAGCCCGCATTGTTTATTCATTATTAATTACCTGCCTCATCTTATGTATCTTCAAACCACATCTAGTAAGTTTGTGCTCCTGTGTTTTAATTTAGTTTTTAAAGTTTTAAGATTCAATGCTAATAAAGTTGATTAGGCTGTGATGTTAACTAGCTATAGCTGAAATACCTCCAATTGAGTATTCTTGTCAATTACCCATATTTTAGTCTTATGCTTTGTTTGCCAATCTAAACTAGTAGGGAATTTATATAATTTTGAGTACTTCCAAGTTGTAGATAGTGGCACACTACTCGCCAAATACTTCATTTCTAGTCAATTTTGTTCTATAGTAGTTATTGAGAGATTAATTTATACAATTAGCTTGTTTTTTTATTTTTACATCTTATGAATTCTGTGACGGCATTTCATGCACCTTTTCTACATTATAAATTAGTCTTGCTTAAATTTTAGGATTTTATACTGTTTTCTGAAGTTTCTTACATATGTATTTTAGCAAGATTTTAACTGCGTGTCTTGCTTTTCAGGCACGTGGCTATGGTAGCATTCTCATGTACCTGTCATATTGAGGTTGAATGCAAATAAAAAAACTTGAACGAGTCTATTGTTTGATTCTGCCGCTACAGTGCTAGATAAGGAGATTAACTGTGGTAGAGGCAGAGAGTCAAACTGTAATTTGAGCCATGAGTGGGACCAAACTCAAGAGAACCCCTGTGCCCACTTACCATCAACTGAACACAGCCGAAGAGACATCTAGGAACTTTTTGATAGGAGAACTCGAGTCTGCCAACTCTTCTTCACTTAGTCCTTCAAGTGTAAGATGCTCTATCAAGAAGATAAAAACTGCTATCAAGAGCTATGAAGCAGCAAGTAGAGCTCTTTCCTCTTGGCTCAGTAGTCATGGTTCTCTTTCTGCAGCTTCTGAAACAAGAAATACCAGGCTGCAGCTTGTTCACACAGACTGTTCAGAAGCTGTTAAGAATTTAAATGTTCAATTAACTACTTTGGGTGAAGATGCTATGTCAAGTGTAGCAGCACCCAGTATTATGGCAGATGAGTCTGAACAGCCACGCAATGGTAATGTCCTTGTAGATATGAACTCTCAACCTGTTCATGATGGACCAACCCAAGTCATTCAAGCGGCTGCTGGTTCTCTGCATTCGGTGGTGGATGAGCAGAGAGAGGCTTCTCTACCTGCATTTGTAGACGAACAGAAAAGTGTTGAACGGATACCGGATGGTGAAGGTGTGGATTCTAATCTTCCACATCCAACTGTATATGAGGTTCCTGACGATGATAGCCCTAAGCCTGCTTCTACCAAATCCCATTCTGAGAACAATGAAGATGTTGAGATTCTGGACCCTGTCTCCAGGAGACAATTGAAGCAGGATCTGTTAAAGGGTTACTGCGAGCCATTTAATGGTGAGCCTCAGTATTTCTGGGGCTGGAAGCAGAGAATTTCTAGGCGAATTTTGGAAGCTGAGGCTACAGCCCTAGACTCTTTGGAAATATTGCAAGCAAATACCATTGGCAGACCAAGGAAGATTATCACAGACAGCATCACGTCTGGTGGACATGCTCCTCAACAGACCTTAGCTAGAGTATGGTCTTCTCTGACAAAACGGTTCGGAAACAATGCAATTGTGTCCACCGCACTCTTTGAGAAACTTGAAAAATTCCCTCCTATTAAGTCTTTGAGAGAGATCACCCAAATGGAAGACCTTCACGATTTATGTCGAATCATTCACTCTAACATGGGATATTGTTCTGATCTGAAGTACTTGGATCTTCCCAGAGGCATGAAGACTATATGGGACAAGTTCCCCGATCAATTTCGAACTGGGTGGCGAAAACAATGTTACACACTTCAGAAAAAGTCGTCTGGTTCTCCTAATCTAAAGTTGCTTCTGGACTTCATGGAGGAATTCATCGACGAGGCTTCTCTGCCCTCATTTTTGGCTGAGTCTCAACCATCTCGATCGTATCCTACCAGAAATATCAAAGCTTTTTCTACGAAGACCGAGGACGACTGTATCTACCACGACGCATCCGGCCACTCTGTATATGACTGCAAGGCTTTCGGCAAGTTGAACTATTTCGACAAGAAGCAATTTGTTATGAAGAACAAGCTTTGTTTCGCATGTTTGAAGCCGCACATGATAGCAAACTGTCCCAGAGATGTGTCCTGTACGGTATGCAAAGGTGCACATGTTGACGTCATGCACCTGGATAGGGAACAAAATCGAAGTCATCAGAGAAGTAATGGTAGATTCATTCCAAGGGACGTAACCACAAATTGCACTGAGGTATGTGGGACTCTACATCGGACCAAGGTATGTTCCCGTATCGTTCCAGTTGAATTAAGGTTCAAAAACAGTAGTAGAACTTTAAAATGTCTGGCAAACATAGACGAACAATCTGATAGCACCTTCTGTGACAAAAAGTTATTGGAGTACTTTGGAATAAGTTCAGCTCCTACTCAGCTTTATAATCTCAGTACCATGTCTTCTTTTGCTGCTAGTAGTGTTAAGATGGAAGCCATGATCATTGAGGGGCTTAAAGTCAAGGGTATTGATGAAAAATTATGGATAGATTTACCAGTTACAATTACCCACCCAGGAATTCCTCAGAACAAGAAAGGCGTGGCTTCTCCAGAATTGGTGGCGTCACACGACCACATCAGGTGCTTTGCAGGACGTTTCCCCAGGATCGACCCGGACTTGGAGATTCTCTTGCTGGTCGGAGGTAACTGTGGTAAAGCAATGGAAACACAGCCTTACGGTGAGCATTATCCATTCGTACATAAAACACCCCTTGGGTGGGCCATGGTTGGACCAGCCTGCAGGGCTACTAGTTCAGTGTCAAAAAGTGTACTTTGTTTGAAGACTAATCTTGAACAAGTCAATAGTTGTGAACATTTTAGTGCTAAACCTTCATTTGATAGTATTCGTGATTTGATCCTTAAAACTGATAACTATTCAAGTGTATTCGTTGAAAATCGTGATGATAACGTGCTTGATTTATCTCGTAGTGATAGAAGGTTTCTAAAATTAATCGGTGATTATATACGTGTTAATGAAGAGGGTAAAATAGAGATGCCATTGCCACTTAAAGAAGATTGTGCCCTACCTGAAAATAAGTTCGCAGTTAAAGCTAGAACAGCTAGTACCCTAAAAAGCTTGAAACGGGACCCTAAGAAATTAAGCAGGGCTACAGAGACAATGGGAACATACATTTCTAGACGACATGTGGAGCAGATTCCCCCTAATGAACTTAATACAGATATGACTAAATTCTACATCCCTGTATTTCCAGTTGTGAGCGCCCGCAAGGACAAACTGCGAATTGTGTTTGATTGTAGCGCTGCATTCCAGGGACGCTCTCTCAACGATGTCTTGATGCAGGGACCGGACGAAGGAAATAGAATAGTTGGCGTTCTGACAAGATTCCGACATGGCAAAATAGGGTTTTCTGGAGACCTCGAAATGATGTTTCATTGTTTTAGTCTGTACCCCGAGCATAGAGATTTGACAAGATTCTTTTGGTGGAGAAATAATGATCCTGAGGAGCAGTTGGTGGAATTTAGAAGTAGAGTGCACAACTTCGGCAAGAAGTCCTCGCCAGCAATCGCCAACTTTGGTCTTCGTTACACCACTCAATCTGACGAAGCTCAGAAAAGCCCCGAAGCTATCAAACTCATAAAGTCAAATTTCTATGTGGACGATTGTTTAGGAAGCGCAGATACTCCCGAACAAGCAGTTGCGGTCCTCCATGCTGCAATCGGTATTTTGAATAGATACTCTATTAGGCTCCACAAGTTAACATCTAGTGATAAAGATGTAACAAGTTCATTCCCCTCTACTGAGTGTTCCAGCGACGTCGACCCAGTCACTCTACAGTTCAACGAAGTTCAAAGGACACTTGGTCTCTCGTGGTGCACGGTACTAGATGAATTCGTCCTGAAGTGTAAATTCCCAGATAAGCCTTTGACTAAGCGTGGCGTTTTGAGTACATTGCACTCATTGTACGATCCTTTGGGGTTTGTTTGTCCAGTCACCTTGACTGGAAGGTTGATCCAGAGAAGAATGCTATCTAAAACAAAGATGGACAATCCATCGTCTGCATTGAATTGGGACGAAGAAATACCACCAGAGATATCTCATGCATGGTTGAGATGGAAGTCGTCTCTTCAAGACGTTGAAGAAATTAGACTGCCGCGTAGTTTCCAAAGAAGTAGCTTTGGTGAAATAAGGGAGAGAGAAGTTCATGTTTTTTGTGATGCTAGTGACGAGGCAATAGGTTTTGTTATATATTTGAGACTTATTGATATCCATGATGACATTAATTTATCTTTTGTGTTTGCTAATTCTAAAGTTGCTCCCAAGTCAGCAGTTTCCATCCCCAGGCTTGAGCTCTGTGCTGCTTTAGAGGGGGCTCAGGCAGCTCAATACATCATGCACGAACTGGATGTTCCCCTCAACCAGGTGATCTACTACACTGATAGCTGTGTGGTACTTGGGTATCTTAATAATACTGAACGACAGTTTTCTAGGTATGTGACCGGCAGAGTTAACACTATTTTGGGTCTGTCTCGTCCTTCACAATGGAAATATGTGACCTCAAAGGACAACCCTGCCGATATAGCTTCAAGGCCTCAAAGTCCAAGGGACTTGACTAGAAGCAGATGGTTCCCTGGTCCTCTATTCCTGTTGCAAATTAAAGAGTACTCAGCAGATAACTACAATAGACAGGTGGATCTTCCAGAGATCGCTAAGGTGGTGACAGTCTGCTCTGTAAGCAGTGATGATCTGTTGCTCACTGATGTCATTTGCACGAGAACGACAAACCTTGTGAAGGCAATCTGCATCGTCAAGGCGGTTAGAAGAACATGTGTGCGATGGTTACAGCTGATCAAGAGGACGCCCATGGTTTTGGAAGAACACTTCGATCCCTTGTACTTCATGGTGAAGCAGGTTCAGAGCAGAGTATTCAAGGACTCTTTGAATACTCTTTCTAAGAGTAAATGTTTATCTGATAGCGATCCTCTTTCATCTTTGTGTCCGTTTGAGCAGGGAGGCATTCTCCGAGTGGGAGGCAGACTGCGACACAGTCAATTGGACTTTCAGTGTAAACATCCTATACTGCTGCCTCGGAAGGGCCAGTTGACCATCATGATATTGGCTCATTTTCACGAGAAAACATTTCATCAGGGTAGAGTTATAACTCACTCATCCTTGAGACAAGCGGGATTCCATATTCACAAGGGAAGTCAGACTATCAGAAGCTTTCTGAAATCTTGTATAACTTGCAAGAAACTACGTGGTGACTTCTTGACACAGCAGATGGCCGATTTGCCTCCCGAAAGATTGGAAGAAGTATCTCCCTTCACCTCGACAGGTCTGGATACGTTTGGACCTTACCTCATTCACGACAGCCGTTCAACCCGCAGAACTACGGCTACTAAGAAGATCTGGGTTCTTCTGCTGACATGTCTAAATAGCAGAGCTATTCACCTAGAGCCACTTTCTTCCTTGGATGCCCATTCTTTAGACTTGGCCATACGTCGATTCGTCGCAATACGGGGTGAATGCAAGTCCTACCGTAGTGACAATGGCACCAATTTCATTCCAGTTCGGGAGAGAATGCTTCAACAGATTCCTGGTCTATCATGGAAGCTCACTCCTCCTGGTGCAAGCCATCAGGCTGGAATATGGGAGAGGAAAGTTGGCAGTGTGAAGAGGGTCTTCTCTGGAGCTCTAAAAACCTTGGGCACTAGAAACCTCTCGAGGGAAGAGTTCACTACACTGCTTCAAGAGTCCGCCTCGATTGTCAATCACACGCCTTTGTACGGAATGAGTTCAGATCCTAATGACCCTCAGGCTATATGTCCCGCTATGATCCTCAATCTTCGAGACAAAGGTTCTCCAACTGTTGATATTAAGTACAGTGAAGCGGACATTGCTCAGTATGGACGCTCACGTTGGCGCAGAGTACAATATCTGTCCCATCAGTTCTGGATCAAGTGGCGCAATAACTACATTCATACTCTAGGGGAGAGACACAAGTGGAAGAGCAAGAAACCTTGTGTGGCTAAAGACGATGTAGTTCTGCTCCGAGAACCAAATAGTCAACGCAATGATTGGCCAATGGCAGTTGTGACTGACGTTCATCGGGGAAGAGATGGACTAGTACGGGATGTGACTCTTCGTGTGCCTTCAAAAAAGGCTGGCGGTTCTCTTCTGAGGCGCTGTGTTGCTGATTTGATTCTCCTGCATCCTGCAAGGGAGCACGATTGCAGATCTTAGTCACACGGACGTGACTGTGAGGGGGGAGTGTGGCGTCCTACGCCATACCTATTATATAGGAAATTTAATTCATCTTTATTATAACCAATTTTTCATGTTATTCATTTTATCTTGATAATTTTCATAACCTTTCATGTTCACTTGCCAAACTAATTTGATATCGGTTCCCTAGAACGTGACATGCATTCTTTCAAATCATTATTGTTCTAATGGCGGCAAAGTAAACGTAAGCCCGTACTTCCACTAAAGTTTTTCATTCTTTTTCAATAATAGCGGCATAGTAAGCGTAAGCCCGCATTGTTTATTCATTATTAATTACCTGCCTCATCTTATGTATCTTCAAACCACATCTAGTAAGTTTGTGCTCCTGTGTTTTAATTTAGTTTTTAAAGTTTTAAGATTCAATGCTAATAAAGTTGATTAGGCTGTGATGTTAACTAGCTATAGCTGAAATACCTCCAATTGAGTATTCTTGTCAATTACCCATATTTTAGTCTTATGCTTTGTTTGCCAATCTAAACTAGTAGGGAATTTATATAATTTTGAGTACTTCCAAGTTGTAGATAGTGGCACACTACTCGCCAAATACTTCATTTCTAGTCAATTTTGTTCTATAGTAGTTATTGAGAGATTAATTTATACAATTAGCTTGTTTTTTTATTTTTACATCTTATGAATTCTGTGACGGCATTTCATGCACCTTTTCTACATTATAAATTAGTCTTGCTTAAATTTTAGGATTTTATACTGTTTTCTGAAGTTTCTTACATATGTATTTTAGCAAGATTTTAACTGCGTGTCTTGCTTTTCAGGCACGTGGCTATGGTAGCATTCTCATGTACCTGTCATATTGAGGTTGAATGCAAATAAAAAAACTTGAACGAGTCTATTGTTTGATTCTGCCGCTACAAGTAAATATGAAAATTTAGGGTATTAGAAAAGGATACAACTCTTGTCCTTACACCCCCTCGAGCCATCCACCTTGCCGTGGTGAGGGGGCTTGTGTGAGCCAATGATGGTGGAGGCTAAGCTAGCTGAGGGTCTCGACCCTCAGGCAGATTCAATCATGCTAGATTGGCTCTGCCTGAGGCCCCAGACTAAGAGATGGTGTGGACGGACCCCTGGACATGACTGGAAACTGATACGGCTCAGCTATGAAGAAAATAGCTGGGGAAGGTGACCCCAATAAAAAAAAACCCTATCTATAGGGTACAAATAGAAACTATGATTAAGACAAATAATGAAATAAAAGCTAACAGCGTTAACGGGGCTCCTATTGCGGATAGCAGTAGGAGTGTCGCGCTCGGTCGGTCTCTCTCAGATCAGGAGGAGGCTGTCCGTCATCAACTAGCTGATCCAGGGCTTGGTGGAGACCAGGCCAGCCCTGCTCAGAAAACGACTGGCACCGATCACGACTTGGACACTGATATGGACTCCTCTCAGAATAACTCGAACTCTATGCCTAGCCAGAGCTATATTGAAAAATCTGGTGTACCTACACTTAAACCCTATCAAAAACCAAAAACAACGGGAAGAATTTCAATTAAATCAAAACCCTCAAACCACGATCGATTTGATCAATTATTCACAAACGAAAAATTCATCAAATTCTATTCAATCAAATCCACTAAAGATGCAGATCTAACTAAGCTCAATATGTTCAAAGTTGATAAAGAGATAAAACAATTTATTGGTAAATGCGAAAAGATTAGTGAAGACTATCAACTTAAAGTATGGACCGTGGAAGTAAAGACCGAACAGCAAGGACAACGGATACAAGAATTGAAAACTCTAGTATCTGAAGAAGTCATTGTAACCCCTCATCAGAAATTTAATGAATCGCAAGGAGTGATCACATGCGCTCTACTCAAAGGTTATACAGAAGACGATATAGTAGAAGGTCTCTCCGAATCAGGTGTCATCAGATGCCACAGAATAATAAAAGGGGCTAACTCCCCAAACCCTGAACCTACTAACTAACATTCAACTCATCAGTCCCCCCGAAAGAATCTGTATCAGGACCGGATTACTAGAACGTGTCCGTCCTTATATTCCACTCCCAAGAAGATGTCAAAATTGCCAACGTTATGGACATTCTACACTGAAATGTCGACGAATCACCCCTGTATGCAACCGCTGCAGCGGTGATTTCAATGATAACCATAACTCATCGAACTGCGAACGAACCCCCTTCTGCCTTCACTGCAACGAAAACCACATGGTATCATCAAGAACTTGCTCAAAATATTTACTAGAAAAAGAAGTACTAGCCATAAAAACCAAAGAACATCTTACATTCCCGGAAGCAAGAGCAAAAGCCAGTCTGAATTTCAACCACTCCCAAAAATCATATGCCTCGCAAGTTGCATCAACTAGCAGAATCCCAGTAAAAACCACTCCAATGCAACCATCAACATCAAACGACAAAAGAAACGACCTACAAATAAGAGACATTAATAACAACGTCCAAGCAAAAGCTATAATAGAAAAACCAATACACAGTTATAAAGAACCAAGTAGAGACCCGCTCAATATTATACAATGTAACTACGACTCTCCTCCCTCCAGACAAAAACGACATCTCTCTGACAACTCCCCCAATCCTAGAAACAAATCCCCAAACGTCAAAAAGCACGACCTGATGAAGAAAGAGAGAATGATGAACAAGAGTGGACCCAGGTATGCAGCGGACAGAGATCCGGATCTAGACCAACTTATAGACCCAACTCCAAAGATAGATCTAAACCCCGCTCATCATCAATAGACATTAGCCCAGATAGAAACTCCAAACACAAGCCACATTACTACAAAAATTCTGCAAACTTTAGAGGAAATAATAAGCAAAAACCAGACAAACTACAAAGTAATAGATGATATACAATAGCCAACCATTACTCCCAAACTCATCATCTACAGTGATCTGTCACTGGAATATTAGAGGATACCGAACAAATTACCATCATCTACGCTCATTACTATATGAAACTCAAGCACCAGTCATTTGTTTTTCAAGAATCACGTCTGCCAACCAATTGCAATACTTTCACCCCTACAAGATTCTCATTATACAAAAGAAGCTCCAGACATCTTAGAGACAATCCCACCGAACATGGTGGTGTGGCCATACTAGTTAAGAATACAATTGCTCATACTCAACTTCAGCTCATCACAAACCTTCAGGCAGTGGCCATCAGATGCCAACTCCATAAACTAATCACAATATGCAGCCTTTATCTCCCACCTAGCATCAACATCAGAAATACTG
This sequence comes from Caprella mutica, assembly GCA_947561585.1. Taxonomy (NCBI): domain Eukaryota; kingdom Metazoa; phylum Arthropoda; class Malacostraca; order Amphipoda; family Caprellidae; genus Caprella; species Caprella mutica. The sequence continues at coordinate 42,531 of CANNZV010003512.1, forward strand.
AAATACAAGATCTTTTATCACAACTCCCTCCACCCTTCTTACTACTAGGAGATTTCAATGCTCGAAGTCCCATGTGGGGCGACTCTACAACTAATGTCAAGGGACGCCTACTGGAATCCTTACTTCTTCAGAACTCCTGCAGCATCCTCAACACCGGATTACCAACACATTTGCACGTTCAAACTGATTCTCTCTCATGCATCGACCACTCCCTCTGCTCATCTGACTTGATGACTGAGGCAGAGTGGACCGTATCTGAAGACCTATACAATAGCGATCACTACCCAGTTCTTATCACCTTCAACCATTATAATAATAATAATCCATCAACACCTCGATTCATTTTTGATCGAGCTGACTGGGATATGTTCTCATTAAATGCAACTTTTGATGCCCCGATCAATAGCTTCCACAATATAGATGAAATCAATGAATACATAATTAAAACTATTTCAAGAGCCTCTCATAAATCTATACCTCAAACAAAAGGAACTCAATACACGAAAAATGTCCCATGGTGGAATGAAGAGTTAGATGAAGCAATATCAATAAAAAAGAGAGCAACCAGAAGATACCACCGCACGAAACTCCTATCTGACAAAATAACCTTCAAGAGAGCCTGTGCAAAAGTGCGCTATCTCATGAAGACCGCGCGACGGGACAGCTGGATAAGCTTTGTCACTACCTTCAATGAAAGAACTCCACTAAATATGGTTTGGAAGAGAATAAAGAAAATTCAGGGGAAATTCACAGGATCTAAATCACCTATACTATCAGTAAACAATAGAATCCTCTCTGAACCAAAAGAAGTAGCAAACACCTTTGCGAATAGCTTGAGCAACATTTCAAAGAGTTCTCAGATAGGAAATTTCCTTCGCATCAAAAAGCAAAAAGAACTAACCACAATCAACTTCCTCTCTGATCACACTGAAGACTACAATACTGAAATCACATTTGCTGAATTACAAAACGCTTTAAGAAACAGCAAAAATAGCGCAACTGGAGAGGACCAAATCCACTACTGCATGATACGCCACCTTCTCGAAGAATCATTATCTTTCATCCTTAAATTCTTCAACTGGATTTGGCTGAAAAACACCTTCGCATCATCATGGAGAGAAGCAATTGTACTCCCTTTTCCAAAATCCAACAAGGACCATCTGGACCCCTCTAACTACCGCCCCATAGCCCTAACAAGCTGCCTCTGTAAGCTACTAGAACGAGTTTTCAATGTTAGACTCGTTTGGCATCTAGAAAAGAACAACATAATACATCCAAACCAATATGGATTCAGAAAGCATAGAAGTACCACTGACATACTCTCTCATATAGATACATACATCAAAACTGCATTTGTACGCAAGGAACACGTTGCAGCTGTGTTCTTCGATCTCCAAAAAGCCTCTGATACCACCTGGAAATACCACATTTTATCTAACCTTCGTACAATAGGCTTCACTGGCAACCTCCCTAAATTTATTCAAAACTTTCTCTCCAATAGACTCATGAAAGTCAAAATAGCAACCACATTATCCGATCCTTCCCCGCAACATGAAGGAGTACCGCAGGGCAGCGTTCTTAGCTGCTCCTTGTTTGCTCTTGCTATTAACGATCTCCCTTCCCAAATGCCCCCACACATAGAAACCTCGTTATACGTTGACGACTTTGCAATATTCACCAGCTCACATAATCTTCGATCAACAGAACGACGCATCCAATTGGCCATCAATACCGCAGATACCTGGGCTACATCCCATGGGTTCACGTTCTCCAGCCAAAAAACTGTCAGCATGCATTTCCATCGCAAACGAGGAATCTTTCCTCCCTTATCCTTCTCGCTCAAACAAAATCAGATCCCATCAGTCTCTGAAACAAGATTCTTGGGACTAGTATTAGACTCTAAACTCTCCTGGATACCACACCTCAAAGCCCTCAGACTCAAATGTTCCAAACAACTCGACCTCCTCAAATGCCTCTCACGTCTCGGTTGGGGTGCTGATCGCATCACACTCCTAAGAGTTTATAGAGCTGTCATCCGATCTCAAATCGATTACGGATGCCAGATATACTCCTCAGCAACTAATTCATCCCTGAAAATGTTGGATCCTGTACACCACCAGGGACTTCACCTTGCACTAGGAGCGTTCCGCACATCTCCTGTAGAAAGCTTATACGCCAAATCAGGTGAACCACCACTGACACACCGCAGAGAGCAGCTGAGCCTGCAGCTGTATGCTCGAAACTTGGCTATGCCTAATACCCCTCCGGCGTGCTCGTCGTTGGGGCGCAGCAGGAGCTTCTCCTGCTCAAATCGGAGAAATGTTTCCCTGTCCCCCGAAAGGGGGACCCAATACCACCGTTTTTTCGGTGCATCGTCCCGTGAGCCTCCCGGTCACGTGGGCGGGTGCTCTACTTCTCTTGGCTGGAGATGTTGAGCGAAATCCGGGACCTACCGTGTGGATGTGTGACATCTGCGGAGGACGTATCACAGGTAGGCACATATCACTCCTGTGCAGGTCAAACACTCCACACTGGGTTCACCAGAAAAACTGCACTAACATCAGACCTGGACAGTACACAAACACATGGAAATGCTCACTACACACACAACCACCTAACACAAACAACAACAATCACACCACCCAACATACAACCACCTAATGATAACAATAACAGCAACAACAACAATGCCAACGCAAGCCTGCCAAACAACACACCAAACACACAACCCTCAGATGACAACAACAATAATAGCTACAACAACAGTGCCAACGCAAGCCAGCCGAACAACACACTAAACACTCCTGACCCAAACAACAACAACACACCAACAAACCCCCCACAAAACGACGAAAACAAAACACTCAACATACTACAAATCAACATAAACGGTATACACAAAAAACACACCGAACTAGAACACACCATCATCAAAAACAACATTGACATAATCACAGTACAAGAAACAAAACTAGCAACACACCACAAATCACCCAAAATACCAAACTACACACACATCAGAACAGACAGAACACACAAACAAGGTGGTGGACTTCTCACATACATACATAACTCCATCACTTTCACGCAACAGAAAATACCACAGTACATCAACACACAAAAAAACAGAACTTCAAATCATCAAAATTCACTTGAACGCAAACAGACACATACACATCGCAAACACATACATAGCCCCACGAAACACAACAGATCCCAACCACACAACAGAAGACACAGACATCACAAACTGCTTCACACATCTAACAACACTAACAAACTCAATCATCACAGGCGACATAAACGCACACTCAACACTTTGGCACTCATACACAGACGATCACAGAGGTACACTTATCGCAGACATCTTAGAAAATTCCGATCACATCACATTAAATAGTAACACACCAACAAGGGTACCAAACAACACAAACCAACAACAAACATCACCAGACATCACAACAGCCACAGACACACTGCATAGACACCTAACTTGGAACACACTTCATGCACTCAACTCAGATCACCTACCCATCATTATCAAATACAATACAAAAACAAACTACAGACTACACCAGAACAGAAGAACATACACAAACTACCACAAAGCAGACTGGACACAATTCACACAATAAATAGAAGACACCCTACTAAACACTGAAACACCCACAAACATACACACAGAAAACACAATACTCACCAACGCCATACTCAACGCAGTCAAAAGAAACATACCCAAGGGCAAAATACACAACAAACACAAACTACTACCACAAGACATTAGAGACGACATAACACACAGAAACAACATACGAACACATAATCCCACTGATCACTCACTAAAAGAACTTAACGACAACATTGACACAAAAATACAAAAACACAAAGAACAACTATGGAAAGACCACCTTGACGATCAGTGGGACCACAAAACAAACACTCACATTCTCTGGAAAACCATAGCAGGGCTCACAAACAAAAAACCACAACAAGCACCGAACAACACAATTCAATGACACCACAGCCACAAACAACAAACAAAAAGCAGAACAATTCAACAAACAATTCACAAACAACATAATTCACAAAACACACAACACAAACAGACGAATAGACAAGCACACAAAACACCTCACAAGCACACCCATCACCATCACAGAAACACAGGTAATAGAAGCCATCAAAAGCTCCAAAAACAACAACTCTACAGGCCCTGACAACATTAACATAAAACACTTTAAACATCTAGGTACACACGCCATAACATACCTCACAACCATATACAACATTGTACTCAACACAAACAACATACCACACATATGGAAGACCGCCAAAATCATACCAATACTCAAACCTAACAAAGACAAAAACACAGGCACTTCCTACAGACCAATCTCACTACTCTCACCATTAGCCAAAACAATAGAAAAAATCCTACTCAACAGGTACATAACACCTCACATCACTACACAAACACATCAACATGGCTTCAAAACCAAACACTCCACAACAACAGCACTACACATCATAAACAACATCATCACACAAGGTTTCAACAAGAAACAACCACCAGACAGAACCGTGTCAGTGGCATTGGACATGTCCAAGGCCTTTGACACGGTCAACATACACAAACTAATTCACAAAATCCACAACACTAACATCCCACACACAGTCATAAAATTCATAGCCAATTACATAAAAGGACGCAACAACTACACACAATACAACGGAACAAACTCCAGACACAGACACATGAAAACAGGAGTACCACAAGGAGGCGTCCTATCACCAACACTCTTCAACATATACACATCTGACATACCCACACCACCACCCACAGTACAACTCATCACATACGCAGACGACATCACCATTCTCTCATCACACAAGAACCACAGACAAGCACAGGCACAAATACAACCATACCTAGAACAGATACACACCTGGACAAAACAAAACCAACTAACACTCAATGCCTCCAAAACACAAACAACACTTTTCACTCCTGATCCAGCAGAATACAGCACAACACTCACACTCAAAATACAAGACACAGACCTACCCACAACACGCAACCCCAAAATACTTGGAGTCATCTTTGACCCCAAGCTCACATACTCACAACATATAAAACACACAACACAAAAAGCCAAACAGACCCTTAAGGTCATCAAAGCTCTCACATCTACACACTGGGGCAAAACAAAAGAAACACTTCTAAATACATACAAAACAATTACACGCCCCGTCCTAGAGTACAGTAACACAGTTTGGTCACCCATCACATCAGACACAAACATCAACACACTACAGATCGTACAAAACACAGCACTTAGGATAGCCACAGGTTGCACACGAGACACAAACATACAACATCTCCACGACGAAACACAAATCCTCCCTCTCAAACAACACCTACAACTACACGCATCACAATACAGACAAAAGACACAACACCCTGACCACCCACTGCACTACCTCACACATCAGAACACCTCACAAAGACACAAAAAACAGACCATCCATGACAACAACAACAACTACACAATCAATCTAGACACATCAACAGACACCATCAAACAAAACATGAAAACGATACACACACAAACAGTTCAAACATACCTAAACAACAAACAAATCAACAAAATTCTGAACGCCACACCACCAGACATCAACACTAACGAACAAACACTACCCAAACACACACGCAGACAACTCGCACAACTAAGGACAAACAAATCACCACTTCTCTACAGCTACTTACACAAGATATCACCCGACACACACCCAACACCACACTGTCCACTTTGTAACACCAACACGCACGACACTAAACATCTCTTCAACTGTACTGCAGTCCCTACCACCCTTACTCCGGAGAACCTCTGGACTGACCCAGCTGGAGTTGCTCCCCTTATAGACAGGTGGGTAGCTCTACTGGGAACGTAAGGGGGGGGGGGGATGGGGGAGTGGAGTACATGAGAGGAACACACACACACTTCACCAACACGCATAACATTTAACACGCACTACACACACATACAGCCGACCCAGTGCACATTTCCACCACCTGATCCTGGCTGAAACTCAGCATCTCCGGCTGGGGGGGGGGGGGGGGGGGTTCTCGCCTGTGGGTCTGGGGGAACCCTGGCGGGCAGCTGCGCCGTCTCTCGGTGTGAGGGCTCCACCACTGTGTCAGTGATGGAGCGGGGTCGACAACAACATCTATCAATCTGCAATAACACCACTGATACCAAACTTTCGAGACTGAAACACCCTCCTACCACTTTTGGATATAGAATGCGCAACCTGATCATATCCATTATTAATCCACCCCCCAACATCATGCCAGCCTTATCATACCATATCCCACCATACACCCTAAAATTGCAACCACCATGCCCAAGCATAAAAAACATGAATAAGTCTCGCTACTCAGAAATTGAACTTCGCCACGCATTCACAGAGCACGCAGCCGCTCACTCGGAATGCCTCGAAGCACACACTGATGGCTCCAAATCGGATGAAGGAACTGGCCTCGCTGTGGTCCTACCTGACAGAATTGTATCACGAAAACTCCCATGTGAAGCCTCCATATATACTGCTGAGCTCCGTGCAATCCTGACGACATTGCCCTTCTTCGTGAGGTCTCCATGTGGAAATTACGTCATATACAGCGACAGCCGCAGTGCTGTGGAGTCCGTATGTGACCCATTCTCCACACATCCTCTTGTTACAGAAATCCATCGCTGGCTCCTTATGTTGCATCAGTCAGAGAAAACGGTCACCTTCTGCTGGGTTCCAAGTCACGTTGGCATGCCGGGCAACGAGAGAGCGGACACGGAGGCTCGCGCAGCTGCCGTGTCCGATGTTAATGCTAACCCTATTGCTATTCCCTCGAAAGACTACTACCCTGTAATCAAATCACGCATACGTGCCAAATGGAATAATTCTTGGCAGCAAATTGCTGAAAACAAACTAAGAAAAATAAAGTCTACAGTTGATGTGTGGCAGACATCATGCAGGAAGTCTAGACGAGAGGAAGTGATCTTGGTGTTAACGGTATATTGGTCTAGAAAAACGAAAAGTTTGATATTTCATTTATATGTTTACTTTGAAGAGTTACAGTAATTAAATTACACATATACTTAATTATTATTATTGTATTTCATGAGTATACTGATTATACTGTATAGGTATTTTGTATCTGTAAAACGATTTACCATCTGTTGAAACCTTGACTAAATTAGATATCTGTTTTTGCCTTAAGCACACATGCATATTTATTCTCTAATGGAACAACTCCTAAAGGAGCACAAAAACTAGCTAGTATGTAGAAAGGATACAGAGACGATCGTAAACTGACTAAGTTTAATGTGTTTATCGGACAGTTATGAGAAAGACGTGAGCCTTAACAAGAGCTCGAAATTAGTAAATACATTTTTTGTATTATTTGATTTTAGTTAAAAACAACCTCGACACAATTTCTCTTCCGATTTCCAAATTCCTCGCACCTAGATACTTGGTGAAAGTATCCTTATAAAAGGGGTATGTTCCCTTCTTAGGGAGTTCAGTAAAGTTCCACAAAGCTCGTTAATTAGTACGAGTCAATCGTCGTCTGTACGCCGTCACTCTGTGCAAACTAAATTGTCAAACATTCTGTAACTCTAACATTTTCTTAGTGAATATAAGTGTTGTGTTGAACTGCGTTTCATTACTCCTTGCAATTAGTAACTATAGAGAATTAATCAAGCACAAAAAAGGAATTCCTAAAACTCAATAGTGAATAACACCCAAGAGGGTAGTCTAAATATATACCCTAATATTAATTGACTAAAGTCTAAAGGCAATAAGTAACAAAAGTCATTAATATATCTGGAACCTCCGGCGGACCAATATACCGTTTTTCTAGACCAATATACCGTTAACACTTGGCTCGCCTTCGCATCAGGCACACCCGTAAGACTCACCAGCATCTCCTGAATGGTGATACTGCCCCCTACTGTGAAGGTTGCCTAGTGCCCCTCACGGTAGACCATATACTCTCAGAATGTCCTGAATATTTAGAAGAAAGAACAAGACTCTATGGTCGGGGGTCTGTCCCACTGCCAGAATTGCTGAAAGACAATGAAACATCCGTTGCCACCCTCCTCATATTTATATCCAGAATCAGATATAATGAAATATAAAATATAAGTCCTAAACTCACTGCAAATATAAAACTATGTTTTGAACATTAATGCAAACCAATAACCCCATGGCACCAAAGTGGACATCATACTCTTACTAGCATGATATGACCCAAGCGGTCGACTTGCTAAGTGAATACCTCTGATGTCAGAGTCTGATGATAATAATAATAATAATAATTGTCCTTACAGTTTATTTACAAATTTAAAAATTAGTATAATATACACTATGATAGAAATAATCAGATCTAAAGATGGAATGATCTAAGATTATATAGATTCACATTTTGACCACTCTAGGAGGAGGCAAGAATGATCTGGGTGTAGGGGCACCCATCATCTTGGGGACAGAGGGCCCCTTGCTTGTCCCTCTGGTGGACTGATTGGAGTACTTCAAAACAACTGCTGCAGCAGCTTTACGCCTCTCCAACACCTGCCTGTTGGCGCGCACCTGCAATTAGGGAGTATGGTTAACTTAAAAGTTCATCATTTAAAGAGTTTACTTATATAGATTTTAAAATTGGGCTGGGAACATAGCGACAAAATTTAAGATTTGAAAATAATAGGGAATTAGAAAACAGTTGATCTGTAAAATTAGCATATTGCAGTGACTCTCTTAAATAACGAATTAGCAAGAAAAAACAAATATTCCAATAAGAAAGTCACAATAATATAATTGCACATGTAGCTACTAATAGTAAAATGTATAAAATAATTTTCAAAATGGAATAATATACTGATAAGGTATAGATAATGTACCGAATAGTTATTTCTATATGGACAAACTGGTAGCCGGTAAATTGCTCGAAATCAATTGCTCGAATGAACAATTGCTCGAATTATAAAATTGCACAGTTTTCAATTTTATAAAAGTCAGTTATTCATGAAGTGGAGCTGCACCTAACAATGTTTGTTTCTTTTTAGTAATTGATCATTAATCATTCTATAAATGATTTTAAGTATTATTCATTCAGCATAATCTTTTTATTGACCGTTTTGTCATTTCGTATGTAACATGTGAATTGGAATCATGTGGTTAAGCTGTGGTTAAAACTGTGCAATTTTATAATTCGAGCAATTTTGTTCATTCGAGCAATTTGATAATTCGATCAAATGTTCTTTTGATCAATTGTTCTTTTGATCAATTGTTCGTTCGAGCAATTGTTTTTAGAGCAATTGTTCGTTCGAGCAATTTACCTAGAACCGGACGAACAATTCATCTATTTTGGATCAAGTAAAGAGAACGGTTCCTGGTCCATTATCCTTAATTATTCCTCTATTTAAATATTTCCTATTCACAGTTTTTAATTCTCTCTCACCTGGTAGCTCTCTCCAGATCCTGACATCTTACCACCACTAGCTGAGCCTCTCTTACGCCCTTTGAAACCTCTCTTACTACGGAACCTGAGCATGAAACATTATTTTAAATAAACAAGTGATTAGAACTTATTGCAACTAGCTATATTCCAACTACAAAAAAGAAGGAAAGAGATATACAATTGATAGAAAATAAGTAAAATATAATCAATGATGTTAAGTGCTAAATTAGGACACGTTCGGACTTGTTAATTGGAAGTGGATCTTTGTACTTACAAAAAACACGTTTGTACTTAAAAAACACGTTTGTACTTGCAAAAAAAAACACGTTTGTACTTGCAAAAAAAACACGTTTGTACTTGCAAAAAAAACACATTTGTACTTGCAAAAAAAAACACGTTTGTACTTGAAAAAAAACACGTTTGTACTTGCAAAAAAAACACGTTTGTACTTGCAAAAAAAAACACGTTTGTACTTGCAAAAAAAAAACACGTTTGTACTTGCAAAAAAAAACACGTTTGTACTTGCAAAAAAAAACACGTTTGTACTTGCAAAAAAAAACACGTTTGTACTTGCAAAAACAAAACAAGTTTGTACTTGCAAAAACAAAACACGTTTGTACTTGCAAAAACAAAACACGTTTGTACTTGCAAAAACAAAACACGTTTGTAGTTGCAAAAACAAAACACGTTTGTAGTTGCAAAAGCAAAACACGTTTGTAGCTACTTGCAAAAACACGTTTGTAGCTACTTGCAAAAACACGTTTGTAGCTACTTGCAAAAACACGTTTGTAGCTACTTGCAAAACACGTTTGTAGCTACTTGCAAAAACACGTTTGTAGCTACTTGCAAAAACACGCTTGTAGCTACTTGCAAAAACACGCTTGTAGCTACTTGCAAAAACACGTTTGTACTTGTAAAAACACGTTTGTACTTGTAAAAACACGTTTGTACTAGCAAAACACGTTTGTACTAGCAAAACACGTTTGTACTAGCAAAACACGTTTGTACTAGCAAAACACGTTTGTACTAGCAAAACACGTTTGTACTTGCAAGAACACGTCTGTACTTGTTAAAATCATTCAAGATCAACTGGGCATTTCTTTCTCACACAATGAAAATAATAAGCAATTAATATATGTTCTCACCCGCCACGGCCTCTCCTTCCCCTGGCTGTGACCTGTCCAAAGTAAGGACTCTGAGCAGCTGGCTCAGGGGCAGAGACAGACGCTAGCCAGGAGGAAGCCGCGTCAGTACCACTGGGGGAGTCTGTGAAGAAATCCTCTCCATCTCCTCCTTTGTCTTCTCTCTCACACATCAGAACTGAAATGGAGAAAGTTTATTTGAGTATCAATGGGTATATTTAATTATCCAATGGTTGATAGGGATAATATTACATAATTTAGTAGAACTAAAGCATAAGACCACGAGTGTCTACCAATAATAATCTAAGAGATGTTTGAAAAATACCAAGCCGTCAAATTAACTGCTTGTTAGTTCTTCACCTACCCAGCTTATTGGCAGCAAATCTCTGCGTGACATCAAGTAGCCTTGGCCCAAATTTAGGGTAATTACTGCTGGTGATGTGGGGAATGTTGAGCATTTCGATCTCACTCTCCGGCATAACCTTAGACATGATTCTTAGGGCCGTCATGTTCACGATATTAGTGTAGCTAACACCTGAAACAGATATTATCACTTTAGCATCATTTAGAAAAATAATTTATTAACTAGCTACAATCCAAACCGATTTAGAGAATTAATTGTTCAAAAATATTTAAAAAATAGAAATATTTAAGTTACATAGCTATAGCTATTTCTATCTCTACTTTTTTACATATTATTTATTGTTATCATGAATACTTACTTGAGCTACTTTTGAAATTTAAAATAAAAATATAACTTTTAAATGGAAAATAAATCTTACAAAAACCTACACACTCATAGCCTACAGGACCTACACAGTACACACAGATAAATAAAGCCTACAAAAACCCACACACTGATAAATAAAGCCTACAAAGACCTACACTCTGCTAAATAAAGCCTACAAAGATTTACACACTGCTAAATAAAGCCTAGAAAGACCTACATTCTGCTAAATAAGGCCTATAAAGACTTACACACTGCTAAATAAAGCCTAGAAAGACCTACACACTGCTAAATAAAGCCTACAAAGACCTACACACTGCTAAATAAAGCCTACAAAGACCTACACACTGCTAAATAAAGCCTACAAAGACCTACACACTGCTAAATAAAGCCTACAAAGACCTACACACTGCTAAATAAAGCCTACAAAGACCTACACACTGCTAAATAAAGCCTACTAAGACCTACACACTGCTAAATAAAGCCTACAAAGACCTACACATTGCTAAATAAAGCCTACAAAGACCTACACACTGCTAAATAAAGCCTACAAAGACCTACACACTGCTAAATAAAGCCTACAAAGACCTACACACTGCTAAATAAAGCCTACAAAGACCTACACACTGCTAAATAAAGCCTACAAAGACCTACACACTGCTAAATAAAGCTTACAAAGACCTACACACTGCTAAATAAAGCCTATAAAGACCTACACACTGCTAAATAAAGCCTACAAAGACCTACACACTGCTAAATAAAGCCTACAAAGACCTACACACTCACCTCTCTCCTCAGCAATGAGTTTCACCTCGCTGATAAGGGCCTCGTAACATTCTGTCTGTAGAAGGAGCATGTCCTCATCTGTATCCTCCTCTATCTCTCCAGTCTTCACCTCCGTCAGGGTGGAGACCTTCTTCGTCTGCAGCATTTCAACACAGAACTGAAGAGAGAGAGAAGGTAGACTTAGCAACTAATAGCGGTAGTTAGTAAGTTATTGTATGTACTTACAGTCATAGTATTAAAATGAAGCTGAAAGTTTCGAATGTGATTTTACTTTTAGCTAGCTAACTCTTTTTATGTAAACAAAATGAAGTAACTGACAATTATTCTCAGTTATTTAGCTACTGTATTGGAGATATTTCTTTAAATATTTCCAAAGATTTAAAGTGTCTACATTTATCAAAACTTAAATAATTATATATAGGCTAGAAATATTAAAAATAAAAAAATTATATATCTAGCTACCAATAATAATTTGAGATACTAATGTTTGAAAAGTATCTATAGATATAAAATAAGGTGAATAATGATAATTAAATATTTTTCTTACGTTTCCGTTCTTACCGACCGGTAATTGAGAAGTTAGGGTAGATTACGAATTATCGGTCAGTTTCACATCTTCGGTCATAAAATAAAAAAACAATATTATAATTGTTATTTAATTTTATTTGGAATCCATGATACCTGCAGTTTTACCAACTAAAATTAAAATGAAATAACAATTATAATATAGTTTTCTCTCATATGACCGAAGATATGAAACTGACCGATAATTCGTAATTTAGCTACCCTACATTACCCACCTTACTGTCCTTACTGCTGACGAAGGTCATGCCTTTTTTCTCCACCCTGAGGTAAGAGTTAGCAATATCATCTCTGGTGAAGACAAGCTCCTCCCTGAGGTAGCCAGTGAGTATGAGTCTGTGAATGAGTCTCTCTGAGTCATTGCGTGACCAGGCCTTACCCACACCGTGCATGGGGTGTCTGTTGTGACCATTGTCAACAACCTTTTTAGCCTCTGACCCTTTGAAGATGTCCACGAAATGATTCACAGTGAAGTTGTTGGTCCATCTTCCCCCTGAAAATAGATCAAAATTGTAGCAAACTGATGTTTGTAGTCCTTTCACAATAATAAAAGAAGAGAAATGTTACGCTGGTAAAAATAAAAGCAGTAACATGGCAGGCCTAGCTATAAACTGCCATTGTTTTTACAACACACTTAAAAAGCATAACGGTTTAGTCACGAATTATCGGACTGTGCTAAAATTTTCAAAAAATATGCATAATTAGAGATTTTAACTCATTTCTCTCTAATTACTTTAGCTACCTCTTTGATTAATTTTTATATTTCGTAGCTTACCCTATCAAAAGTGGACTAGTAATGATTAGTTATAATCAAAAATACAAGTTTCAAACTCTGATAATTCTAACTGTGTCTAGTAGGCAGTTGGTTACTTGCCAGATGCATGATAACACTTTTCAGATGGCTATTCTCTAATAGTAACCTAGGGTAACTACATCCTTTATAAAAGGTCATTACTACTGCCTTCACTCACCTGAACACAGTTGTTGCACTGCCTGTACAATGGCCTTAGCTTCTTTGGTCACATCCACAGACTTGAATGAGCCGTGGCTGAGGCAGTTGTCACAAGAGGTCTTCTTGTTGTTCATGCACTTCTCCCTGTCAAACACCTCCCCAAAGTAGTTCAGAAGCTGCGTGCGACGGCAGTCCGTTTTGTTCTCACAGTAAGCGACCTTATGTGTTTCGATAAGAAATATTAAAAATAAAATGACTGCATATAGATTATTATAACCGGCAGGAGAGTTAATGTAAAAAAATAATAGAGTAGCTTGCTATATAAGCAGAGATATAACTCATTTCTAAAATAAATGAAAATATTGAAATTATTGTAGGAATCATTTCGACTTAGAAATTTTTTTATTGGGAGCTAAATATGAAACAAAAGTCAAATGAAACAAAATTAATATGAAGTACTTTTTTTAAGTATTTTATTACAATTCAACTCCCTTACCATTCTATAAAGATTGTCATAGTGAGTTTTCTTGGCCTCTGGATTGTCCCTATCCATCTCTATCATCTTCTTGAGTCTGTGCATGTCCCTGTAGCAGTAGTAGAGGGTGCAGAAGGAAGGCTCCCCATCCCTGCCCGCCCTCCCACTCTCTTGGTAGTAGCCCTCTATGCTCTTTGGCAACGAGTGGTGGATCACAAACCTCACATTGGGCTTGTCTATGCCCATACCAAAGGCGATTGTAGCCACCACCACCTAAAGGGGGAAAATAAAGAGTTACCTTCACTTATTTATTTAACTTCACCTCCATTCCATTCACCTCCACTCTAATAATTTCCACTCCAATCACCTCCACTCCATTCACCCCCACTCCCTTCACCCCCACTCCCTTCACCCCCACTCCCTTCACCCCCACTCCCTTCACCCCCACTCCATTACCTTGCACTTGTCGTTGAGCCACAGGTTCTGGGCTTTACCTCTCTGTGAGTCGGATAGTCCCGCGTGGTAACTGGTGGAGGATATCTTGGCCTTGCTCAGGTCTGAGGACACCTAATGGGGAAAAGAGGAGTTAGAAACTATGCTGCAAGCTACTTATTCATATTCTCATTTATAAATAATGTGGAAGGCTAAGAATGGCACCAGCTATCAGAAACATCAAAATTCAGACATAATAAGATATACAGCATAAATTTGAAATGCATGAAAAGTCTTTATTAAATGGAGAATTCTTTCAAAAGCAACGAGCATAGCTATTGATAAAATGCATTTTCTTTCTAGGGTAAGTTCCGAATTATCAAACGGTTCCACATTTTCGATCATATAAGAGAAAATGTATAGCTAGCTAATTTAACTACTTGCTAACCAATATTTTCATTCTAATATGGTCGAAAATGTGGGATCTAAAGAAAGAGACTTACAGTGTCACACTCTTTTCTGGAGAGGCAATAAACTATTCCACTCATGTTGTGGTATTTGCTGCGTATGAGAGCAATGATCTCATCAGAAATCTTTCCTTTCTTGGGCAGGACATCGTAGTGGAGATTGCCTCTGTTGAAGCTACTCAGGAACCACTTGGGGGACTTCAGCCCTAACTGGTGCAGGATGTCTATTCTAACCCTGGGTGTGGCAGTGGCTGTTAGGGCTATGGTCGGCACCCCAGGGAACTTGGAGCGTAACATGTTCATCTTCTTGTAGTCAGGTCTGAAGTCGTGTCCCCACTGTGACACGCAGTGGGCCTCGTCAATGATAAAACGAGAAAGGTTTCTCCTGTTGTACAGCGATTCTAGTATGCTCACAAACTTCTGGCTGGCAACAATCTTCTCAGGAGTTACGTAGAGTAATTTAATACCTGGGACAAAAAGAAAACAGTAACAATTTTGATTTAAGAAAGAAATTTTAAAAATGCATTCTAAAAAATTTATTATGTTTTTAATAGTTTTGGAGACATTCACAGTCAAGATGTATCAAAGACTTCTGGAATTCATATATAAAGTGTAATTAATTCAGTACATGTTTTTAATAAAAATAGGCTTTAAATTTTAAAAAATCAGTACTTTCATCAGAACAATACAAAAAGCTATATAAACACACCTGGTTCCCTCTTCATCAGTTCAGTATACACATCATTCTCATCAGCCATGGATATGTCCCCAGATAACCTGGAGGCGGGTATGTCCAGGGAAGAGAGCTTCTGCACTTGGTCTTGGATGAGGGACTTGAGGGGTGACACCACAATGGACACACCATCATTAACACACGCGGGTAACTGAGGGGAAAAGAACATAACAAATCACGCGGCTGTAACCCTTATTTTTATGTTCTATGGTATTTTCTCTCCAAGAATATCAGGTTAAATTATCTCCACATGAAAACTAATATAAGAAACAAAAAGATAATGATGGAAATCTCAAATTTAGTAAATTAACTAAAATAATTCAACCTAATAATGAGGAATTATTATTTACTCTTTATTCGAGAGTAAAGACAGGGTGAAGATCATGAAATGAGATTTGAAAGTGCTTATTTTATGATCAGAAACCAACAAGATGGGTGCAAAAAATTTTAAAATATGGTGAAGAGCATTACAGGTATTCCAAGACTCAACTAAGACTAGGGTAAATAATATAAAACTAACAGTTGCCAATATAAAGCTAACAAATACATTAAAATAAAAAGAGATACACACAAAATGTAAGTATAAAGCACATTTAACAACAGATGCTATTGATAGCAAACTATGTAATTTTGGAAAGCATCTCTATCACCTAGTTCCACCTGATAGCAGAGACTCTTCCCTCCTCCAGTCGGCATCAGCACGAAGCAATCCTTGCCAAGCAGCGCCGCATTGATAATCTCCTTCTGATTCTCTCGGAACTTCCGCAAACCAAACTTCTGGTGGAAAACCTGTGAGAAGAGATTGATAATTAGTAAAACGCTACATGTTTTATTAAATAATAGGAAGAGTTGTTCATCAATATAGAAAAACAGACTAATAGAAATTCAGACGAGTTCTTAAAATTAAATTAAGGATAAAGTTTTTTCAAGTTTGATTATATTTTAGCTTCATTTATATTGCCCGAAAAGTATATTTATTTTATAGCAAGAGTAAAACTATATTTTAACCTTAAATAGCTAGCTACTTCAAAATATTAATTGCTTTATAGTAGTTAATTTCCCATAGTATAGGTTAATTATTTGTTTCTTTTAATTCAATCAAGATGTTTCAAATTAGTTGTGGGATAAAGTAATGAAATAGTTGTACTCACTTTGATCATCTCTCTGGTGTGAGGATAATTCATTCCACTGAACTCTCCAGTTGGTCCGTCATTAATAACATTGCCGTGGAATCTTACAGGAGATTCAACAGGTTTGGAACTGCCCGAAGCAACTGATTTGTTAGCTTCCTTTGATGGAGTCTTGTAGAGAATTTTAGTGTAGTCTGCATTATCCGACTTTTGCCTGAAATAGAAATATTAGTCCAGGTATTAGTTGCGTATTTAAGTATCAAGAGAAAATTTCAGTTTGATAAATTTTATAACAGAGTCGCATATAGCTATAAACTATTTTTTTTCTTAGTTAGATGAATGAATTAAGATTAAACTTTCTATTCCCAGCTTCTGATAATAAAACTGGCAAGTAGCTACTACTCACCCTACTCGAGAAGAGAGCAAATCAGAATCATCGAGATTGTCACTCGACTGATCACAGTGACTGAATGAGACTTCATTCTCCACTCATTGGCAGTATTATTGTCATTGAAGAAGGGACAGGAGGAACTGAAACTTTCCTTCATATTTGGTAGGGGCATTAATTTAGGTAACGAACTTTCTGTATTTTGTTGTACACTCCTATTATTTTGTTGTGAAATTCTCCCATTGAACAGTGAACTTCCCCTATTGTATTGAGTATTCCCCCCACTGTATTGTGTATTTCCTCCATTCAAAATTTCATTTCCCCCACTGTATTGTGTACTTCCTCCACTATATTGTAACGTTCCCTCATTTAATTTTTCATTTTCCCCAATTTGGTTGGAAGACACACTGGACCTATTTTCTTTTACATAGTCACAATTGACATCTTCACTACCGATAGGATGAGAGGAGAATTTAGCTTTCAGGGAGGCTATCTGTCTGTAAGCGTACACCAGCTTGTTGTGGTTTATTATATCATAATTAGGTATGTGTTTGTTAAGCTGCTGAACAGGAAGAGAAATAAAAGTCTCAGCCATCATCTCATGCAGACTGCTTTGCAGGCTATTCAGAGTTTTAGAGTCCTGATTAGAGTTGGGTGATATACTCTGGAAAATAAAAAACATGAGCATGATTAGATACAGAAACATAATAAGACACAGAAACATGATTAGATACAGAAACAAAAGTCGAGTTACAAACTTACTTTGAGAATTGGATGCGAAAGTACATCATCAACGGTATAAAAATTAACATCATCAGACGTTTCACAATGGAGATTAGATTGTTTTGGAGATTCAATAGATTGTGTTAATACTTTTTCAGGATCTTTGAATGATGATATCACAGACTTTGATATATTCTGATGAATATTTGTAGGGGAATTGCATCTCGATATACTACTACTCGAGGAAGAAGTCGTAACAGAAGCTAAACTATTTATATTGGGAGTTTTGGCCGGTGCTTCAAAGAATTCTTCTGGATTTTGTTCATCTTCATCTTGGAAATCTGGTTCATCCTCCCAATCATCCATGGGTTCATCCTAGAATTTTAAAAAGTTTATACAAATGAAAATACCAACATAGAATAATTGACAAGAATCCTTATATAACCTTACATCAGCAGGACAAGAAGAAAAGTAATCTTCCAATCGGGGTCTGCTTTTTGATTCAGTTTCTGAATTAGATTGAACACTGGAAACATTTTTTATTATACTTTCTTGTTCCGGTGAAGATTGTTTCTTTTCTCCTCCTGATGTGGACTTTATTGATTCAGACAGTGATTTTTTTATCATCAATATCAGGTAATGATTG
>CANNZV010003512.1:61921-89325 GCA_947561585.1 Caprella mutica
AAGTATTAGTTTCTTACTTCCTTCAAGAGTATTATTAGCCAAGTTGAATTTACAAAAAAATATAATTCAAACATTTTAATTAGCAGATATATAATTAGGGCTGTACCAATACCATAATTATTGCAAATACTTGGTATTACTAGTCTACCAAAACTATGTACAAAAAATCACCTATATTCTGATACTTAAAAAATGGCCTAATATAACAAGTACCAATAGTAGTTATTAGTATATATAATGTTGCAACTAGTTACCTTAGAGGAAGGTAACTTCAGAGGTGATTTACTCTGATCATCATCAGAGCTTTCTAATACTGTGGCAGGTCTTTTTTTCACTCGTTCAAAAAGGGGAACTTCATCATCTTCAATAATGATTACATCAGAGGGAGCACTCATTAGAGCTTTCTTCTTGGAAACACTGTGACTGAGACTAAAGTTGAAAGGAGTTTTAGCTTTACTCTTCACATTTGGGTAAGAGTAGGCCTGGAGTAATGACTTTTCAGAAACTGTGGAGTCATTCAGATCTGAAAAAAATCCCGTTAAAAATAAATATATAGCAGGGTGAATTATGAATTATCGGTAAATTTCACATCTTCGGTCACATAAGAAAAAATGATATTATAATTGTTATTTTATATTCATTTTAATTGGTATCCATGATACCTGCAGGTATCATGGATACCAATTAAAATAAATAAAAAATAACAATTATAATATCGTTTTTCTTATATGACTGAAGATGTGAAATTGACAAATAATTCGTAATTTACCCTACAGGGTATGTTATGTTACAGAATAAAAATAAATGTTCATTAGCTACTAACCTCTTTTCTCAATGGAACTCGAATGGGATGATTTTGTAGAATTGCTTTGAGAGCTGAAATGAATAAACACTTGTCCAATCAAATTAGTATTATAATATAGGGCCTTGATTTTAAAATGAAGGGAATATTAGGATAAAAATGTTCCTAACTTGAATGTTCACCATGGTTACTACTACTGAGGTTTTTCCTAAGACTTTTGCAATAATCATAAAAAATTGATAATACTTTAGGTCAGAAATTTGAAAAAGAAATCATGATAGCTATAATACTAATATTTATTGGTTGATATGTAAATTTAATATTTTTTTGAATAGAAGAAAGAAAAATCAGTGGTGCATTAGCTATATGTATAAATGTGTTAACAAATAACAATTACTTTCAACAGTTGAGGAAATAGTTGTTCAGTAATTAATGATTATGCTTTCTGACTAGATGTTTAGCTTGAAATTGCCTTAACACTTATCACAAAAAAAAAATCTTACCTTGAGAGAGAACATCCATGGTTTGTCTTGGTGCTTTCCTTATTCTTTATCAAGAAATCAGATAGAGACTTTTGTTTTGACAGCTTAGGTTTACTTTTGGATAACTTGGACATATCATCTAAGCATCATATTTAGTTCTCAAAAAATATTGAATATCTGATGGACAAAATTCAAATTTTAATTTATAATAAAGTTGCTACCATTGTACATGATTTTAACATCTAAAACTAAGTTTTTTAAATATCTGATTAAATTTGTCAACTATAATTAGGACTAGTCTATATTGAGATAACTGTATCACACTAGATTGTTCTACTTAGAATTGATTCAATAACAGAGATTCATTATTGAGCCAAAATTTTCAATTTGTAACTAATAATCTTGGTGCATGGCAAATTACCACTGGGGGAATTGCAACTGGGTGAACTTTAGTCTGCAAAGCATGCAGTTAGTTAGTCTGCAAAGCATGCACAATCAGTCTCCAGACATTTAATTTTTGGAAAGATTTTCAAATTTCTCTCCAAAATGACCAAAAATCACAAAATGACCAAAAATCTGTCTCCACTAATTTCATGTTAACATAGGAATCAATTAGGAAATTGTTGCCAGATAATTCAGGAGACTAATTTCAAGGCCTCAATAGTCGCCAGATAAACTTCACAACTTCTTGCATCTTTTGCAGACTGGTAATTGGCTTTAAATTTTGAATTAATTCTTATGTTCCCATGTTAATTTTGGCTTGAATTTCCCACAATTTTATCACAATTTTCCAGTCTCTGAAACATGGTTCATTACTTGCCCAATAAAGTTGTGAATTATTGGACTGTTCCACAATTATGACCACATGTAAAAAAAGCAAGACTGCAGGAACTGGTAAACTGTTCTCCAAAAAATCCTCTATTTTGGCTTCTTTTCTCATTAAAATTAATGTAAATATAGGAGAAAATTAAGGATTGTTTGCACAGAAAATGTTAATGATGTCCCATATTCTGTAGACTGGAGAAAAAGTATATAGTAATTATTCGGCTTTTATTTTAATTAGGTACTATTTATAATACCTGCAGGTAAAATAGATACCAATTAAACTAAAAGTGATCGAAAAACGGAAAACGTCACATAATTCGGATCTTACGTGCTAAACCTAGTTTAAACTTTGATTCCAATAATTGTTTAGGACTGTGAGTATATCACTGTATATGGGACAGGCATGTAATTTGGAGCTATCACTACGTCATCAAATTTAAACCAATCACAGTCAATATGACAGTAGCATTGATGACGTAACTTAATCACCAGACTGCCAGTCTGTATTTGGTGAACAAAATCCCTCTGACTTTATCAAAAAGCTGAAAAAATCCACCATAAATTTCCATTAATTTGGCTGATCCAATAACATTTTCCCAATTTATCCACCAAAATTAATGGCAACATAGGAATAAATAGCTAAAAATCCACCAACTTTGCCAGAATATTATTTTCAAAGGGGAAAAAATTCCACCGACATGTCGGTGGAATTGACCACGAAATATAGACTGGCCAGACTATAGGAACTGGTAAACTGTTCTCCAAAAGATCCTTTATTTTTGCTTCTGTTATCAGTTAAGAAATGTAAATATAAGAGGAAATTAAGGATTGATCACACAGAAAATGTTAAAAATGTCCCATATTCTGCAGACTGGTTTAATCAAAATTTTGATTTCACAGTAATGGGTAGTCATATCTAATGTAATATACATCTATTAGATCGTAAATTTGGGTCCAAACTATTATGTACATTTGACTTGTCATATGTATATATCACATGATCACTTGTTTTTAATAAACACTAAGACAAGTCTCAAGACAACCTGTACATCTTAACCCTTTAGCGAGCAAGTATCACTCGAGTGATACATCATTGTCTTCAGTTCATTATTTTTCTCACATGTTTTTCTACCATTATATTGTAATAATAAGCCATAGACTATAACAGACATTGTTGTCTTTCAAAATAATCGATAGAAAATACAATAGATATATCAGTTTTAAAAAAAAATAGAAATTCACAAGTGTTAAACTATGACATACTAAAAATTTAGATAAATAATAATTAATGTAGCTACATCTTAAGCCTCAGCCCGGTGAGGTTTTTTGAAAAAGTCAGAGGAGTTCAGTGCACCAAATACAAACTGATCTTAAGGTAGTGATTTGTTACCAATACGTAATCAAGCAAATCGATTTGATTTTAATTGTCGCTGTTATGACGTCACGTGCACAAAATACTTTGATTGTTTCTACTATATTAATTCTAATATTCTATCATTTCTATTTTCTATGAACATAAGTATGATACCTATAGGCTATATGTACAGCCAGCCGTAACAAAAATAAAAGCATCTTGAAATGAAATAGATGCATTAGGAAATACATTACATTGATGATAAAATGAAAATTATATATGATGATGAAAATCACCCATGTTTTAAAGTGTGGACAAAGTCGCCCGTATATTGGCAACTTTTGAGGGGGTTAAATAAGTTGAAAAACATGTAAATAACAAGTAAATCACTCATAAAATAGTCTAAGGAGATGCACATGCATCAGTCATGAACCATAAGGATGGTTCCAAGTGTACAATCTTCACTAGGAAGTCAAATTTCTCCTTTAAGTACCTTAAATGTGGCGACCTGGATCCATTTTGTCACTAAACTGACGACTTTCCTGCCACACTTTGAAATATGGAAAATCACTGTATACCTATTAATTAATTTCATTATTTTACAATCAAATAGTCGTCATTTTATTTAGAAATTATGAAATAGATGACAGATTCGTGGGTGGCAGGCCCAGATTGTATTTAGTGGTAAATTCTAATGATATGTATGCAGATATTCAATTTCTCTAATAAAAAAATTCCTACAATGTCAGAGGATATTTACCAGACTGTATTTCATCTTAAATTCAACCGACTTATCAGTGGAATTTTTCTCCATTGAAAATAATATTCTGACAAAGTCTGTGGAATTTTAGCTATTTATTCCTATGTTACCCAGTCTGCAAAGCATGCACAATTAGTCTCCAGATATTTAATTTTTTGGGCAATTTGTCTCCAAAGATTTTCAAATTTCTCTCCAAAATGGCAAAAAATCTCAAAATTCTCTCCACTAATTACATGTAAACATAGGAATTAATTAGAAAATTGTTGCCGAATAATTCAGGAGACTAATTTCAAGGCCTAAAGAGTCGCCGGATAAACTTCACAACTTCATGCATCTTTTGCCAGATTGTATTTGGTGGTCAATTCCCGGTTCATACAATTACCGGAACGGACCAAGAATTACCGTAACGAACCATGAAATACCGTAACGGACCATGAATTACCGGAACGGAGTTGTTTTATTGAGAAATAGTCCTTGTTGAGACATATAGGTATACATTAGGTCTATTTATGTTCCAACTGATATCATATTTTACTATTTTATAGTCATTTCTGCTCATATATTCGCTACCAAACATCTGCAACATAGTTATAAACTTAACAAGAGTATATGCTGAAATTCGTTTTCTTTGCATAATCTTCTTAAGAAAATATTTTGAGAGGAAACTGAAGTAGCGTCGGACCGGGTAGCTTTGCGCATTTTCCGCATACTTTGATTTTACGAAAAAACTAGAGAAGAAAGCAATCTGATTTTTTGTGTGCAGAGAGATAAAGGGAAGAACTAGGAGCACACAAAGTTTAAACTCTTTACGTTCAATAGAAAAAAAGTTATCATTGAAAAACTGTGAGCAAATATCGTGGGGATAAACCGGGTGAATTTTGCGCAATTACCGGGTGTACTTGCGCACCGAACCCTATGTGAAACTGCGCAGTGCGCAAGTTCACCGTATGTATAAATTGTGCATAGAAAATCTAACCCCGATATGCTATTCAACTACCGTGAATCTGCACCAATCTTCTATGCAACTGCCTCAATCTGCTGTGCAATTCCCGTGAGTCTGCTGTGGAATTGCCGCAAGTCTGCTGTGCAATTGCCGCGAGTCTGCTGTGCAATTGCCGCGAGTCTGCTGTGCAATTGCCGCGAGTCTGCTGTGCAATTGCCGCGAGTCTGCTGTGCAATTGCCGCGAGTCTGCTGTGCAATTGCCGCGAGTCTGCTGTGCAATTGCCGCGAGTCTGCTGTGCAATTGCCGCGAGTCTGCTGTGCAATTGCCGCGAGTCTGCTGTGCAATTGCCGCAAGTCTGCTGTGCAATTGCCGCGCGTCTGCTGTGCAATTGCAGCGAGTCTGCTGTGCAATTGCAGCGAGTCTGCTGTGCAATTGCAGCGAGTCTGCTGTGCAATTGCCGCGAGTCTGCTGTGCAATGGCCGCGAGTCTGCTGTGCAATTGCCGTGAGTCTGCTGTGCAATTGCCGTGAGTCTGCTGTGCAATTGCCATGAGTCTGCTGTGGAATTGCCGTGAGTCTGCTGTGGAATTGCCGTGAGTCTGCTGTGGAATTGCCGTGAGTCTGCTGTGCAATTGCCGTGAGTCTGCTGTGGAATTGCCGTGAGTCTGCTGTGGAATTGCCGTGAGTCTGCTGTACAATTGCCGTGAGTCTGCTGTACAATTGCCGTGAGGGAGAGGCTGCTGTGGAATTGCCGCGAGGTTGCTGTGGAATTGCCGCGAGGCTGCTGTGGAATTGCCGCGAGTCTGCTGTGGAATTGCCGCAAGTCTGCTGTGGAATTGCCGCAAGTCTGCTGTGGAATTGCCGCAAGTCTGCTGTGCAATTGCCGCAAGTCTGCTGTGCAATTGCCGCGAGTCTGCTGTGCAATTGCCGTGAGTCTGCTGTGCAATTGCCGTGAGTCTGCTGTGCAATTGCCGTGAGTCTGCTGTGCAATTGCCGTGAGTCTGCTGTGCAATTGCCGTGAGTCTGCTGTGCAATTGCCGTGAGTCTGCTGTGGAATTAACGTGAGGCTGCTGTGGAATAAACGTGAGGCTGCTGTGGAATAAACGTGAGGCTGCTGTGGAATAAACGTGAGGCTGCTGTGGAATTATCGTGAGGCTGCTGTGCAATTGCCGTGAGGCTGCTGTGGGATTGCCGTGAGGCTGCTGTGGGATTGCCGTGAGGCTGCTGTGGGATTGCCGTGAGTCTGCTGTGGGATTGCCGTGAGTCTGCTGTGCAATTGCCGTGAGGCTGCTGTGCAATTGCCGTGAGGCTGCTGTGCAATTGCCGTGAGGCTGCTGTGCAATTGCCGCGAGGCTGCTGTGCAATTGCCGTGAGGCTGCTGTGCAATTGCCGTGAGTCTGCTGTGGAATTGCCATGAGTCTGCTGTGGAATTGCCATGAGTCTGCTGTGGAATTGCCATGAGTCTGCTGTGGAATTGCCGTGAGTCTGCTGTGGAATTGCCGTGAGTCTGCTGTGAAATTGCCGTGAGTCTGCTGTACAATTGCCGTGAGGGCGAGGCTGCTGTGGAATTGCCGTGAGGCTGCTGTGGAATTGCCGTGATATAGGAGTATCGGGGATGAATATCAGGTTTATTAATGAATAAGAGTTCTTTAACTTTATTAATAAATGTGCGCAAGTCCACCCATGAATTAAAATATTCCCAGGGTGTTCTTGCGCATCTAGTATATTGGTTATATCTCAATAGTTTAAAATTATTATTAAAATCAACTTACATGACGTTAATCTGCAGTAAATTATGCGTATCCAACGTAAATTGCAATCAAATTTGAGCATAATTATCAACACTACAGCATAGTTCGCGGATATTCTATTCTAGTCCAAACAATTATTTTGCTATAAAAAACATAGGTCTCTGTTTGAACACTTAGTATCTATACTTAATCTCTTACTATTTTCGTGAAATTTATGGACTAAAGGGTTTAAGAGCTGCTTTTTCCAATGGTGTTGTCAGATTTGAAAAAAAAATTCACGCATTCGCCGTCAATTACCGATGCGCAACTTCACCCGGAATGTTGAAGTGTGCAAGGCCACCCGGTCTGACGCTAATTTTAATATTGGATTCCATATTATAGTTTTAATGAAAAGTATTTTGGTTTCATTTTGTGTATCCATTACTAGTATGTTTTGATATTCTATTAATCAAGATTTTTAATTTTATGCAACATATACAAATTTAGTTCGTTTTTAATCGGATAGTAGGTAAATTCATAACTGCTATCTGTCGCATTGAAGTTATGATGACCCATGACTTACTTAATATACATATACTGTACATATGTATATTAATGCATATTAATATGTATATTAATATATACTTACTTAATATACATAACATAAAATGAAACGAAAATATTTTAAACCTATAACACGGAATCACGGACTATCTAAGTCATCCTGTCATGTCAATTTTCTGTCTATGTTTCAGATGTTTGGTAGCGAATATACGAATAGAAATGAGTATGAAATGAGAAATGAGTATAAAAGCTCTATTTCTCAGTAAAACAACTCCGTTCCGGTAATTCATGGTCCGTTCCGGTAATTCATGTTCCGTTCCGGTAATTCATGGACAGTTCCGGTAATTCATGGACAGTTCCGGTAATTCATGGACAGTTCCGGTTATTCATGGACAGTTCCGGTAATTCATGGACAGTTCCGGTAATACATGGACCGTTCCGGTAATTCATGGACCGTTCCGGTAATTCATGGACCGTTCCGGTAATTCTTGAACCGTTCCGGTAATTCATGGACCGTTCCGGTAATTCATGGACCGTTCCGATAAATTCATGGACCGTTCCGGTAATTCATGGACCGTTCCGGTAATTCATGGACCGTTCCGGTAATTCATGGACCGTTCCGGTAATTCATGGACCGTTCCGGTAATTGTATTTACCCGTAAATTCCAATGATATGTCGACAGATATTTAATTTCTCTAATAAAAAATTCCTGCAATGTCGGAGGATATTCAACTATTAATTCCTATATTACCATTAATTTTTGGAGGGGAAACTTGAAAAATATTGGAGGACTAGACAAATTGATGAAAGATGTTGGCAGATATTTCTCAGATTTTTGAAGAAGTCAGAGGAGTTCAGTGCACCAAATACCTACTTGATCTTTTGCAGACTGCCTTTTTTCAGCTTTTTCATAAAGTATCTTTTGCAGACTGCCTTTTTTCAGCTTTTTCAAAAAGTCAGTGGAATTTTGTGCACCAAAAACAGACTGGGATATTAAATATTTAGGTATTAATTCCTAAATTACCATTAATTTTTGGAGGGGAAACTGGAAAAATGTTGGAGGACTAGATAAATTGATGTAAATGTTGACAGCTATTTCTCAGATTTTTGGAAAAGTCAGAGTAACAGGAGTTCAGTGCACCAAATGCAAACTGGTACATGCCTACATGGATGGATTATTGCCCGGTCTCTGCAGATTATGGAACATTTATCCAAGACTCTGCAGGAGTTTTTGATTGAATTTTAGAAATTGGAGATCTCTCCGGGAGATCTTGAATTAATTCTTATGCTACCATTAATTTAGCTGCGGGAGATTTTGAATTAATTCCTATGTTACCATTAATTTAGCTGCAGGAGATTCTTAATCTGTTGCTGAGAGTCAGAGAGTAACTCTCTCTCAAATTAAAATCTCTGCGGGAGAAGGGACACATTCTGCAGACTGGATTATCGCCATGACAATAAATAGAATATCATTTCCAAATCGTTATCGCCATACCTAAATAACAATATGGTGATAAAGGCCTTTCTCTTGAACCTGGTCCACCGACAAGTCGGTGGAATTACCATGAAATACAGTCTGGTCCGTGTGGGTGAATTACCAGTTTACCACTGGCTTAGTCAGGCTAAATGGGCACTCGAGTCTTTCGACTTTCATTTTTTTTAAACGTAATTTGTACCTATCTATATATGTATTTGTACCTATGTGAAATGTAATTTGTACCTAGCTATGTGAAAATTTACAGGTTGAATAAAATTTTAATTCATACATAATATGATAATTGTGATTATTCTTTAAATCATACTAGGGTCAAGCAGGTAAATTGCAGCCTACTAACTAACTGCAGCCTCTAACAACAAAAACATCATAACTTCAAAACACTCGTTAAAAACATAAAGTAATAAATTGTAGCATGCACTATGCTTATTTTGATAGCTATGCAACATTTTAATGTAATTTCGGTTAAGAATGTTATAGAGCCTCTCTTGAGAGGGTCGCAATTAAAAATTAATGGGTCGCAATTTACCTGCGTGACCCTAGGTAATAGGCTAAGGTAGGTAGTAGGTACCTAGGTAGTTAGTTAACTTAGTAATTGTGATTATTCTTTAAATCCTACTACGATACTAGGTACCTAGTTTGAGGTTATTTCATGCAGTGGTTCAGAATGTTTTCAACTTTCTTGAGAGGGCCGCAATTAAAATTAAAGGTAAACAGCTAGACTACCAGTCTACCTATAGCATTGAAATGAAAGTTAGGCATCTTAAGTCTAGGAGACATTCAAATAAGGCTTCTTCTTTTCAGGGTTAGGAAGCCAGTCTGAAAAGTAGAGCAGGATTTGTGGATTAATCCTGCACCCATGACCCAAGTTCTATTTCATTCCTATGTTCCCATGTTATTGCTGCGCCCAAATCCCAATTTCTGAAAAAATCTCAGGTCTAAGGAGTCCTTCTTTTCAGACTGGTTAGGAGGCTGTAGTTCCTCCTTAAAGCTGATGGGCAGCCGTACAGCTATCCGTAAAGCCTGGAAACTTCTATCTAAAGGCCATTTTACACGTACACTCTTTCCCCCGCATTCATTCCCTATGAGCAATTTTAGACCCCGCCCATACAAGCAATGAGCGTGAGACTGTGAGTGACTACTGATGTGCTATTACACGTACACCCATTGCAGTCGTTCACCACTTCCACTTGCAGTGTGTCCTTCTCTGATTATAGCAAAAAGTGTTTAGTTGTATTAACAAGAGACAAAAAGCACCAAAGAAGATCAATGTGAGCTAATGTTATCTAATAAAAACCTTATTTTCTCTGAAAATACAGTATTTTCAGCTGAAATATTTTATATCATTAAATAATTAATGTTTGACTATCATAATAACTAGACACACCGCCTCTCCTCCCCCTTTCTTTATTATAAAAAATATATGCATCAAGCAAATCAATTTTTAATCAATCAAAATTGATTAAAACTGTTTTCCTGATGAAAACAGAGTTTGATTCATCACTGTTGACATTATACAAGAGCTATTATGAACAGCACCATTCTTCATCACTGCCGCTCATGAGTCAAAAATCAAGACATGCTTGATATGGCGAGATTGTGTTCTTCACTAGTGCAGCTCACCCAGTCTGCAGAATATGGAACATTTTTCCAAGACTCTGCGGGAGTTTTTGATTGAATTTTAGAAATTTGAGGTCTCTGCAGGAGATCTTGAATTAATTCCTATGTTACCATTAATTTAGCTGCTGGAGATTTTGAATTAATTCCTATGTTACGATTAATTTAGCTGCGGGAGATTCTGAATCTAGTAATCTACTGCTGAGAGTCAGAGAATAACTCTCAAATTAAAATCTCTGCAGGAGAAGAGACACATTCTGCAGACTGGCAGCTCATGCAATAAAGGTTATTTTTGCTTGTAGTGGGCGAGGCTTAAGGCCCTTCCACACGTACACTCAATACCCCAGTCTGGAAAGAAGATCTCCTCAGACCCTGGATTTTTTACAGAAATAAGTATTTGGGCGCAGCAAATAGCATGGGAACATAGGAATTAAACTAGTCTGTAGAATATGGAACATTTTTCCAAGACTCTCTGCGGGAGTTTTTGATTGAATTTTTAGAAATTGGAGATCTCTGCGGGAGATCTTGAATTAATTCCTATGTTACCATTAATTTAGCTGCGGGAGATTTTGAATTAATTCCTATGTTACCATTAATTTAGCTGCGGGAGATTCTGAATCTGCTACTGAGAGTCAGCCAGATTGCATTAGTTGTTGTCTAAGAGCCACCATTTCACCAACAGGTTATTTGAAGAGCCGTGGGGATATCATATCTGAGCCGTGGGATAAAAATCGCGAGCCGTGGGATAAAAAATACGAGCCGTGGGATGAAAAATGAGAGCCGTGGGATAAAAAATGAGAGCCGTGGGATAAAAAATGCGAGCTGTGGGATAAAAAATGCAAGTCGTGGGATAAAAAATGTGAGCTGTGGGATAAAAACTACAAGTAATGGGATATAAAGCGAGCCGTGGTGGAAGCCTGGAAGGAGTAATTACTACCTAGATTTAGTTACTTATTAACAGACCGGGAATATTTGATCAAGTGAAAATTCACATTTGCCAAGTAATAAAGCATGTCCAAACTCGCCATTTTAATGGCGAGTTTGTGACAGTTATTTTGAGCACTTCAAATGCAAATGGCGAGTTTTATCTATTTTTCTCCTATGCTACAATGTTATTTTGGAGAGAATTTATGAAAATTTGATCATTTTGGAGAGAATTTGTTGAATTTTGGAGAGAGCTGGAGAGACAAATGGCGAGTTTATGAGACATACTATTTTACTTGGCACATTTGATGATGATTGATCTGCAAAGTTTTGAAACTCTATATAAATGTCTTTTAGAAGACCGCGAGTTTCGAAAAAAATTGACAAAGAATGCAATCTGGAAGACTGGAGAGTCAGAGAGTAACTATCTCTCAAATTAAAATCTCTGCGGGACAGCGGGAGAAGAGACACATTCTGCAGACTGGGAATTAAATAGGACTTGGGCGCAGGATTAATCCACAAATCCTGCTGTACTTTTCAGACTGGTCAATACCTACGGAATTCCTGTTTGAGGCTCTATGCCCCGCTCACTACAAGCCAAAATGTCCTTTATTGCGTGAGCGGCACTAGTGAGGAACACAATCCCACCATATCAAGCAAGCATGTCTTGATTTTTGACTCATGAGCGGCAGTGATGAAGAACGGTGATGTTGATAACTTGATAGGGTCAAGCAGGTAAATTGCGGCACACTAACTAACTGCGGCCTCTACAACAGAAACATCATGGCTTCAAAACACAAGTTAAAAATTTAAATTAATAAATTTTAGCATGCCTGCATTTCTTTTGATAGCTACTATCCCATTTTAATTTAATTTCGGTTCAGAATGTTTTAGAGACTCTCTTGATAGGGCCGCAATTAAAAATAAAAGGGCCGCAATTTACCTGCGTGACCCTAATAGCGTTTGTATAACGACAACAGTGATGAATCGAACGTTGTTTTCCTCAGGAAAGAAGTTTTAATAATTAATATGACACTGTGAAAAATTTATTCGCTTCATGCATAGGTATTATTTAATAATAAAGAAAGGGGGGAGAAAGGCGGTGTGCCTCGGCTATTAAGATATAGATAAACATTAATTATTTAATGACATAAAATACTTCAGATGAAAATACTATATTTCAGAGAAAATAAAGTTTTTTTTTGGTTAAACGTTGGTTGAACGTCTGCATTGGCACTGTACGTGTAAAAGCGCATCAGTAATCACTCATGACTCAAGCTCATTGATTGTATGGGCGGGGCCTAAATTTACACATAGGGAATGAATGTGGTGAAAAGAGTGTACGTGTAAAATGGCCTTTAGCGCCTCAAACAGGAATTCCGAAGGTATTGAGTGTACGTGTGAAAGGGCCTTAAGAATTCAAACAAGGCCACCGGACCGGGCCCCGATCGAGCTCCCGCCTACTTGAATCAATTAAGAAAACCCGGATAGAGTGCAAGAAAATGAAATAAATTCAATTGACAAATAGTAGCATATATAAGATCACTATTGAACTGTAATTTGTCTACCGCTTGGTGGTAAAAACACTTCCATGTGGTAAAAGACTGATTAATTGGTCCATTCTATTTTATATGTTCTTTATGTTTTCATTAAAGGAGCAGTTCAGTCAAAATCTAACTATCGCCAAACTAGTCCTAAATAGATTCAGTAATTTATTTATGTAACATAAGAATGTTCGTTAATTTCATGAATGTTTATAAAAAAAGTATATTGTAAATAAGTGGCGCAATGTGGCACTACAGTGGGTCCTGGTACTAATAATTGGTACACTTATAGGCAGGGTAACAGCGTACGTTGTATCGTCCCTCTCCATTTATCGTCACGTTTCAGTTATTTTCGTCTATAACAAGACTAGAAACATTTCTATTGTTTAGGTATTTAACAAATCTATGTCTCCATATATTTTTATTATTGTTACAAAAATGTAAGTAATTTAATTTAAAATTACAATCAGAGTGTCAGTTTAACTGATGATATGTATGACAATACGGTACATTCAGAACAAACCTACCGAAATTGATTAGGTATAGAGAATTTGTTATGCACGATTTTACGCTTCAAATAAAAAAAAATTATAATGTTCATACAATTTTGCTTGTTTCTAATTGCATTTCTTAAATATAAAATAAAAAATTAATTCGGTCATCAATATTTAAAATAAATCGATGTGTCGATATTTGGGTATCAATAAAGAGGGTTTTCCATTTATCGTCATGGGGTGACGATACATGGTATTTTGATCAATTTCGAAATAGAGGTTCTAAAACAGTTTAATGGTTAGTAAATATATTTATTCTCAATATTTATTCAATTTTACATACTTAAATAGCTTTTACCCATTTATCGACCTACTGGAACTCAATTATATGTAGGGTGGTAAGCAGGGTAGGGGGGAGTAATTAGAGGGGGGACCTATAGCTATATAATAGAATCAGAATAGTTGATTATACTATTCAGTATACCTTGTTCATCTGAATAATGATTAGTAAAAAAATATAATTTGATTTAAATAGAAAAAGTGTCACATAATTTGATAAAACGTAGAAAATTTTCATAAGTTTAAAGGGCCGTACACACGTAGGGTTTTTTCAGTCTTTCCACCAGACTTTTTTCTCCGCTTTTCCACCAGACTTTTGATTCAAAAGTCAATAGCGTCCACACGTGGATTGACTTTTTAATCTCGTGGATTTACATGTCGTGCAATTAACTACTCATATCGGCGACATAGGCCCTCTCTCATTTTTTAAACCAGGTAACTAACCTAGGTAGTTAGCAACTGTTAACTACCTAGGATAGGTAAAATTACTAATTACCTGGGTTAGTTATTTACTAATTATATAGGTTAGTTACTTTTACCTAGATTAATTAATTACTAGAGAATTACCTACCTTGATTACTAAGATTATTTAGTTACAAATTAACTTAGTTTGATAATTTTTATGAAGTTTATTACAATATTTAGTAATAAACTAACCGAGATTATTTTCGCTTCATTTGATTTAATGATTAATCTAATCCACTCAACAAATGTAATTTAGCTATTATATAAAGTTTAGGTAAAAGTATCAATACGTATAGGTACTAGGTACAATATGTATTGCGTTATAATAAATAAAATAAAGGTATTAGCTAATAGGTAATATGTTGAAATAAATAAAATAAAATAAAGATAATAATATCTATTTTACTAAAATATACTATACTAAAAAAATGTTTAAAGAAACATTACTAGGTATTATCAATTTTACTGGCAGTCTTCTATAAAAAGGAAAATATGAGAATTCTTCACCTCAAAGGTAAAGAAATGAATGGAGCAAAGATTGGCTAAAAATGAACACCAATCGTGTTATTACAATATATTTCATGAGTTGACAGTAGCTATACGAAGATTTCTAAAATTGCACCTCTTGATTGGGGGAAATAATAGAACAAGTAGGTTGTTGAAAAGTCTCGGACTTTCGGTGCAAAATTTAAGTCTCGTGGAAAAAGTGGGAGGAGCTTAGCAAAAAGTCCGGTGGAAAGACTGAAAAAACCCTGCGTGTGTACGGCCCTTTAGACGTACAATGTTGTTGTATTGCCATACACGTTATCCAAAGAATGTTTGCACATCTGTGTGTGATATTCATAATTAACATATAGCTGGTATTCATCTTAAAATCATTTAATAAGTAGTTTAGTGTTTACATTTCTCTGAGATTCGGTTAATTATCATTTACACAGTTTACGATGATATATATATTTTGTGAACTTCATTTATTTGGAAAAACAAACAACGTGATCTATCAAAATTTCGATACGACTTTGGTTTTCTAAAACTTTTTCCTCTCAAAATAAATTGATAATGTAATGAGGAATCGCTTTGATTAATTACTTACGTAGGGGTTTTCACGTCTGCTGCAGAATCGGAGGCCAATTCACTGACTTCAAAATATAATTTTATTAAGATGAGAATCATGAACAAAGTCAAATACCACCTGTCGGTGTCTAGCTCATGGATGCAGGAAAGCTACTCCGTGACTGTAGTCACTTACCAAAAATGTGACGAAGAAGTACTTAGATCTTTATGTTAGGTATACTCGTCGGCTTCACTTACTATCAACTCTTCATTTTCCTCTTCTATCAGTGAGTGAAGTGAACGGTGCTTGTGTCTCTTTTCGTTACATTCCTTGGTAAGGGACTGCTTTCACTGAGTAGCTTTTCTACATCCATGAGCATTGTCACCGACGGTGGTAGGTGACTTTGTTCATGAAGCAACTTTTCTTTCTGACTGCTTCTTCGAGTCCCTTGTATTTTATTTCATTTTGACATCAGCGATAATATGACCTTTGGCTTCGAAGCAGACGTTAAACTCGCACTACATTCATTAATTTTTCCATTCTAGCATCATTTTCCCTACTCAGCCGACTTTTCCCCCATCCTACCTAATTTACCTCATTCTATCTGATTTTCCTCTATATTCTAACCTGATTTTCCCCATTCTACCTAATTATCCCCAATTCTAACCTGAATTTCCCTCATTCTACCTAATTCACCCCCATTCTACCTTTTTTCTCCATTATACCTGTTTTCCCCTTGTACCTGATTTCCCCATTCTACCAAATTTCCTTCATTCTACCCTATTTCCCCCATTCTACCTAATTTCGCTCCATTCTATCTAATTTCCCCCATTCTACCTAATTTCTCCGATTCTACCTAATTTCTCCCATTCTACCTAATTTCCCCCATTCTACCTATTTTCCCCCATTCTTCCTAATTTTCCCCATTCAACCTAATTTTCCCCCATTCTACTGGATTTCCCCCATTCTATCTGATTTTCCACCATCCTGCCAGCTGTTAAATGAAAATTTTATTCTGTGGACGATATCACCCATCTATCGACAAATGACGATAAATGGGTAATAACATGTGACGATATTTGGTTTCAACATGTCGATAATTGGAGTTTTTCAGATATAATATTTGATTCAATGTAGATTAATTTATACAAAACGAATTTCATAGTACTTTATATGGTTTAAAAGATATGTATTTCATCTTTTAGTTGGTTCTGTCGTAAATGCATTAGTAGAAAGGAGAGTTACACAATAATAATAGTTTTGAAGGAAACCTCTTAAAGGTCCTCTCCAGGCTCCGGGAAAAAAATGAGTTTATAACAAAATATTATAGAACTAAGGTCTACGATCATTATTCTGCAAACCGCATACAATTCGGTTCAGTATATATTTTATAATTTGTTTTCAAAGTTTTTTAATACTCTGTGAGCAACAATTGGGCGAATCACTAATATGATGCTCAAGAAGAAGATTGTACACCCTTTGTTTTGATTATAAATTTGAATTTTATAAACAAACCATGCATTTTCGGCCTTTCTTTAAATTATATTAGATATTAATTGTTTCCTAAAGTATTTAAACGTTTCCATTATAAGTTCATTCAATTTTATACCTTTACACGAATATAAAATGGATTTATTAAACCTATTACCTAGTTGACAATCAAAACAAATGGTGTACATTCTTTTTCTTCAGGCTGAAAATTTCTTAAATTAGTAAGTCGGAAGTAAAATAGGTTTTGTAGAGTTTCAATTATAAAAATCTTTAAAAGCATACAGAATTAAAAATACGTTACCAAATTCGATGCGGTTTGCAGCAAAATGATAAGAAACATTAGCCTCGTTGAATAAGACAATAAAAATATTTGCTTGGAGGGGACCTTTCAGTGACCGATAAATGGGGACTTCCCCCTACTAGATATACCTGCATGGTTCCACGAAAGAAGCACTCAGAAAAAAAACCCACATGGAAAATTCCCACAGGGACCAATGTTCACAGGAAAATTGCCCATAGGTATAAAAGTCCACGAGAAAAAAAAAGCACACTAAATAAATAATACCTACTATAAAATTCCTGTCCGTACCATAGTCAAATTCTTCATTTTTAATACCAGTCAAGTGAAAGCGGACACCAAATAAATAAATGAATAATTAAACACACGATGGAAAATATTAGTACCTATTGAAGTGTTGCGAGTGCTATTCTAATATATGAATACATTTTGAACGGAATTCAGTAATACAGTATGGACCACAAAAATGTTTCCGCTTTTTCAAATACTTGTAAATCGTTAGCCAATGGAAGAAAAAAACTGTATCTTGGTCTCTTTTTCTTCGCCTCTCATTGTACTATTAACAGGTAAAAACATTTTTGAACATGATGGACATAGTTTAAAGGTCCTCTCCAGGCTCCGGGAAAAAATTGAGTTTATAACTTAATATTATAGAACTAAGTTCTACGATCATTATTCTGCTAACTGCATACAATTCGGTTCAGTATATATTTTATAATTTGTTTTTTTTTAAGTTTTTTAGTACTCTGTGAGCAACAATTGAGCGAATCACTAATCTGATGCTCAAGAAGAAGATTGTACACTCTTTGTTTTGATTACAAATTTGAATTTTTTAAACAAACCATGCGTTTTCGGTCATTATTTTAGATATTAATTGTTTCCCAAATTATATAAACGTTTCAATAATAAGTTTATCCAATTTTATACCTTTACACGAATAATAAATGGATTTATTAAACCTAATACCGAGTTGACAATCAAAACAAATGGTGTACATTCTTTTTCTTCAGGCTGAAAATTTCTTAAATTAGTAAGTCGGAAGTAAAATAGGTTTTGTAGAGTTTTGATTATAAAAATCTTTAAAATCATATAAAATTAAAAATATGCTACCTAATTCGATGCGGTTTGCAGCAAAATGATAAGAAACATTAGCCTCGTTGAATAAAGCAATAAAAATATTTGCTTGGAGGGGACCTTTAAGAACAGGTAAGCAAAATGTAAGGGTGATTATTTTGGTCATTGCGCGAAGATTATTCTTAGAGCTAACTCTGTGATTTTACTTACTAAAAGGCAGTGAATAAAAGAAAGAAAAAATTATAATTGTAACGAAATTAGTACCTACTACTATTATTATTTGGAATTGTAGCTTGAGTATTTTATATACGGTTTTGTTTAAAAGGAATGATTTCGTTGGGATTATTAATTTATTATTATATTGTTTTGAAAATCGACTATAAGGGCTGATCCACACCATCGCTCCGGTCACGCTCCGCTCTCGTTCCAGTCACGGTCCGGTCTCATCCTTATGCATACACATGTTCGGTCCGGTCACGGTCCGCTCTCGCTCCGTCCCTTCCGTATTATCTGATTTTGCAGTGATTATCATTGCACTCAATTGATGGTGAACAGGATGAGAGAAAACAAAAAAGTAGATATTTTGAAAAGTAGATATTTTGAGTTCATCCTATGCTAAAAGACAGGAAGTGTGAAGGATATCTACTCGTTGTATCCTCATCTAATAGATGACAAAACTAAATTTTTCTATTATTTTCGCAGCAATATCGACTGATTTCGCTTCATAATTTGTTGATCTATTGTTAGCGCAGCCATCAACCGATAGCGCAACCAACGATTGATTGCTGCACGTTCGAATGATAAAGAATGTATTTAGTTTAAGCAACTAAATGGTATATTTAATAGGGATACCATCAACCTATTGTTGCGCATTCGATTGATATGGATTTCGATAATTTCTATATTTAATTGTTACATTTCATAGGGTAATCATCAATCGATTGATGGTTACTCTATGAAATATAACATTTTTTGTTTAAAAAGACAATATCTTTCCATTAAAATCAAGACAATTAAATGCATAAACTAAAAAATTCCCTATCATTCGAACGCGCAGAAATCGATTGATAGGTGCGCTATTGATCGATAAATGCAATAAAAATTTGCCAATTAAATGCATAAGCTAAACTAATCTTATCATTCGAACGCGCAACAATCGATAGATGGTTGCTCCATCGGTCGATGGCTGCAATAACGATTGATCAATAGATTGCGCGGCGAAATCGGTCGATATTTCAGATCAGTCCAATGCGCGTGACATATATATGTGTAGTAAAATTCAAGAAAAAGCACGCAAATAAAATTGGACCGCGACTGGAGCGTTTCTAATACACACTGGCAAAGCCGCTCCGCTCACGGTCCGATCACGCTCCAGTCAAAATATCTTTGGATTGAATCGTGACCGAAGCGTGACTGGAGCGTGACCTGACCGGCACTGCCAGTGTGGATGCTCTAAGTGAAATGCATCAAAGAATATTGG
Source organism: Caprella mutica (assembly GCA_947561585.1). Classification (NCBI taxonomy): domain Eukaryota; kingdom Metazoa; phylum Arthropoda; class Malacostraca; order Amphipoda; family Caprellidae; genus Caprella; species Caprella mutica. Next base: position 81,657 of record CANNZV010003512.1, read on the forward strand.
ACCGAAAAGTGACAGGAGCGTGAGCGAGCGATGGTGTTGATTAGCCCTTAAAGGTCCTCTCCAGGCTCCAGGAAAAAAATGAGTTTATTACATAATATAATAGAACTAAGGTCTACGATCATTATTCCACAAACTACATACAATTTGGTTCAGTATATACTTTATAATTTGTTTTTAAAGTTTTTTAATACTCTGTGAGCAACAATTGAGCGAATCACTAATCTGATGCTCAAGAAGAAGATTGTACACTCTTTAAATTTGAATTTTATAAACAAACCAAGCGTTTTCGGCCTTTTTAAAAATTATTTTAGATATTAATTGTTTCCTAAAGTATATAAACGTTTCTATTATAAGTTCATTCAAATTTTTACCTTTACACGAATATTAAATGGATTTATTAAACCTAATACCTAGTTGACAATCAAAACAAATGGTGTACATTCTTTTTCTTCAGGCTGAAAATTTCTTAAATTAGTAAGTCGGGAGTAAAATAGGTTTGGTAGAGTTTTGATTTTAAAAATCTTTAAAAGCATATGAAATTAAAAATACGCTACCAAATTTAATGCAGTTTGCAGCAAAATGATAAGGAACATTAGCCTCGTTAAATAAAGCAATAAAAATATTTGCCTGGAGGGGACCTTTAATCAACCTACAAATACGAGCTTTTTACATGGTGTCAGTGTTTTAAATCGCAAGTGTTTAAAAGAAAAAAATGGCTACAGTTCTGGAACCTCCTCAAAGCTTGTGTCTGAAGAACTCAACCAGCATCAGCTTATCGTGGAAAAACTTTAAGTAACAGTAGACTTTGATTCAGGAGCGAATGAAAAGGACCAGAAAATAAGAATAGCTACATTTCTCCATGTTGGAGGAAGCGATGTAATGGAACGTTACAATGGATTCATATGGAAAGAAAGTGAAAATAAAGAAAATATTGATGATACAATCAAAAAGTTTGATGAAAACCTGTCTGATAAGACTAATATCGTGGCAGAAAGAATGATATTTCTGCAGAGAAAACAAAAAGCCTAAGAAAATTGTGATGAATTTGTAAATTCGTTACGTAAACTTGTTTCAACTTGCGAGTATAAAGATCCCCAAGAAGCACTCCGAGATCAATTTGTGTTAAATATTAAAAGGAAGAAATTACAAGATAAAATCCTCGACCAGGCACAGATTGACAGTAAAAAACTAACTTTTGACAAGGCGGTTAGTCTTGTTAAAGGTCCCCTCCAAGCAAATATCGTTAATGCCTTATTGGACGAGGCTAATGTTTCTTATCATTTTGCTGCAAACTGTATCGAATTTGGTAGCATATGGTAGCATATTTTAAAGATTTTTATAATCAAAACTCGCAAAACCTTTTTTCACGTCCGACTTACTAATTTAAGAAATTTTCAGTCTGAAGAAAAAGAATGTACACCATTTGTTTTAATTGTCAACTAGGTATTAGGTTTAATAAATCCATTTAATATTCATGTAAAGGTATATAATTGAATGAACTTATAATAGAAACGTTTATATACTTTAGGAAACAAATAATATCTAGAATAAAGGCCGAAAATGCATGGTTTGTTTATAAAATTCAAATTTACAATCAAAACAAAGAGTGTACAATCTTTTTTCTCAGCGTCAGGTTAGTGATTCGCTCAATTGTTGCTCACAGAGTACTAAAAAACTTTAAAAGCTAATAATAAAATATATACTGAACCGAGTTGTATGCGGTTTTCAGAATAATGATTGCAGACCTTAGTTCTATAATAGTATGTAATAAACTCATTTTTTCCCGGAGCCTGGAGAGGACCTTTAAAGGTCCTCTCCAGTTTAAAATAACAAAATATTTTAGAACTAATGTCTAGGGTCATTATTCTGCAAACCGAATACAATTCGGTTTAGTATAAATTCAGTACCAATTGCGTTTCAACACTGGTGACACTGGGGTCTGATCGAGGGGGGTAGGGTTGGCCATTCTAATTTTAAGTCAGACCTATAATTAACTAATAATATTATTTAGCAACTTAGCTACTACTAAAGAGTATCATATTTTAAACGAGTGCACTTAATTATATTTTAGATACCTATAAATAGTAATATACTTCATTCTAACTCTGATAGAATTTAACTTTGTTGTTCCACTCATAAAATATTCATATTCGTCTAGCCTCGCACGGGATTCAAGAAAAAATACCCATTTTATGTTCGCATCAAGTTCCATGAGGATATGTTTCCTTTTGAATACAATTCGAACATTCGCTGGAGGTGCGGTAGTCCAACGGAGTTACCGGGGATATTGTCATGTTTCAGGCTTATAGACTATTACAGTGTATATAAGCCTTGATCATGTTACCTGGGCTGGCTTCGGTTTCATCGAGCACATCTAGTAGTTTCTGAAGACCACTGTAGAAGCAAATGGGTTTTGAACTTACCTCACCATCAAAATATAACCTCTGAGCATTGCTGAGCCCATATTCATTTGGTTGATTCATATTGTGCAGCAATAGAGAAGGTTAAATAACACACTTATAAGTTAATAAACACTTGTATATGAGAAACTGCAGTTAACACCTGCTAAAGAATTAAGATCTACAGTTATCATTTTTTTTACTATTTTTTTACTATTTTATAAATGAGATAATACAGACTTTTGGAAATATATGAATTGGTATATAATAATGTAAATGAGATTGATATTTATTCTAACATATACCGGTCATGCGTTGGTCATATGTGGTTGTGCGTGGTCATGCGTCTTTTATTTATTGGTAATGCGTGGTTATACGCAAGGTTTATAGGATACACTGTCTATAAGCCTTGGTCACAGTACAGAGAATATATAGTATCCCAGAGCTATAGGGGGGATATTACGCATGTCCCGGTAGACTGTGACGTCACATGTCAACAATGGTGCGTATGTTTGTACGTACAGTACAAACACAAAAGATGGCTGCAACACACCCAACTTTTGTTGAATAACGTTTTCGGTGATATTTTTTTTAATTCCACATTACCGCATGCTATTATCCAATCTTTATAGTCATACGGACGAAAATTAAAAAATGACTGTTGATGAAATTGCTACTGGTCTTTTTACACCCAAAATAGTAACAAATTTTTAGTCTTGAAGAAGACGATTTATTCAAGATAATTTGATCATTAGTCAGATCGGTCACGTTGGCCGCCATCTTAATTCTCTATTCCACGTGACCCACAGTACAGAGAATATATAGTATCCCAGAGCTATAGGGGGGATATTACGCGTGTCCCGGTAGGCTGTGACGTCACATGTCAACAATGGTGCGTACGTTTGTACGTACAGTACAAACACAAAAGATGGCTGCAACACACCCAACTTTTGTTAAATAACGTTTTCGGTGATATTTTTTTTAATTCCACATTACCGCATGCTATTATCCAATCTTTATAGTCATACGGACGAAAATTAAAAAATGACTGTTGATGAAATTGCTACTGGTCTTTTTACACCAAAAATAGTAACAAATTTTTAGTCTTGAAGAAGACGATTTATTCAAGATAATTAGATCATTAGTCAGATCGGTCGCGTTGGCCGCCATCTTAATTCTCTATTCCACGTGACCCACAGCAATTCTGTTTACAATGACGTGACTTCTTGTTTACATACATGACGTCACAGCCTACCGAGAATAAATTTTAATAATACATGTAACTGGGGTACTATACTATTCTGTTTACTATGACGTGACCTCTTGTTTACATACATGACGTCACAGCCTACCCAGAATAAATTTGAATAATACATGTAACTGGGGTACTATACTATTCTGTTTACTATGCCTTGGTTATCCGTGGCCATGCGTCTTTTAGTTAGATGCGTGTTTTAGCTGTTAAGAGCCGTACACACGTTGAGTTTTTTTAAGTCTTTCCACCAGACTTTTTGCTAAGCGCCTCAAACTTTTTCCACGAGAATATACCTAAGAAAAAAAGGATATAATTATTATTTATTTTAGTTGGTATCCATGATACCTGCAGGTATCACGGATACCAATTAAAATAAATAACAATTAAGCCTAAATAGTTTTTTCTTATATTCTCGTGTAAAAGTAGGAGGCGCTTAGCAAAAAGTCTGGTGGAAAGACTTAAAAAACCCTACGTGTGTACGGCCCTTTATTGTTATTTATTGTATGTTCTATATCAATTGTGTTTGCTACAAGTTATAACATTGGATACGATCATACTTTTATTAATAAAGATTAATTTGATAATGATTTATTGTAGAGAAACCACAGCTGATATAAAAGCTTCTCTGGAAATTTTAGCTAGAACTGAAATTGACCAACCATGCGATATTTACCCTATACCAGTCTGTATTACAGTTTTTAGTGCCCACTGACTTGTTCATTTAACTCAAAAAATCTACCAACATATTTGGCTGATCCTCCAACATTTTCCTCATTGATCCACTGAAAATTAATGGTAACATCAACATAGGAGTAAATATCTAAAAATCCATCAACTTCACTAGTTAGAATATTATTTTCAAAGGGGGGGGAAAATAGTACCTATGGCTCAACAGGCTCTTAAACTCTATCTCCATTTGTCTCTCCAAAAGTAACAAATTTTAGAGAGAAATGTAGCTAATCTTTTGGAGAGCTGGAGAGACAATTGGTGAGTTTATGACCCACACTATTCCACTTGGCTTTGAGCCATGTTTCAGAGGCTGGAAGATTCAAAATTGTAAGCCAATTAGACATATCTGAGATTTGACCATTTCAAATCTAAGCCAATTAATTGCCTTTTACTGACATTATAGTGACATACTCTTATAAATCGGCTTTGAATAATATTCAGAAATTAGGCTAAATATGTTAACAAGTGGTACATAGGTACTACTACCTAGCATAAATTTATTTCACTCATATAAGATTTGGATCTTATATGATAATATGAGTGAAATAAATGATTAGGGTGTTTGTACCTGTAATCGATCCTAGTTTCAGAGAATGTTCATTGAGTTGCCAATATATCTTTTTTTTCAAAAATAAGTCAACAAAAATTAGTAATGCAGTCGCCAGTCGTCATAATTTAATTCCAATTTTGAAAGTCTACAGTCGTCAATATACCTATATTATTATAACTACCTAAATTAATTATTAATTGAGAGCGTATCAGCCAATCAGAGAGAGAGGCATAGTCTGGCATACAACTGATACCAGCCAATCACAGAGAGCCTGAGAGAGGCATACTTTCTTTCATAGTTATTAATTTTTTTTTTTCGATAATTAGTCAGAGAGCATCAAATTAAAATGACAAGTAGTGACCACATCATTCATAACAAAAGAACACTGAAAACAGAAAACTAATATACAATTTGAATTCTACATCATGCCTGTGGAGCGTGCCATATCAATACAAAATGGCTGCTTTGTTTACATTTCAACAAAGATACGCATTGCGCGGTTCCGTCGTTTATGATTATGAGTCGCCAATTTTAATTTCAAATCTAATTTAAGTGCTCATTAGTCGTCTATATATGTGAAAGATACTTATTTTCATAAATTTTAAGTCAACAATTAATCGGTGACTTGGTACATACTCTTGAGTCTTGAACTAGGTAATTGGTCATTTAAGGATAAATTACAAACAAATGCCAATAACAAGAGTCAAGTCACATATAAACGCTACTGACACGATGTAACTTATCATTAGAAAGCTGTAATTTTTAGCTTTCCAATCATATTACACTCAAGCAGATTATGCTATTAATTTTGCAATTAAAAGAGAAAATGTCCCATTACTCTAAAATGCTAGTAATCACTAATCGTCATAGCAATATCTATGTTTGGTCACTTCCAATTCTATTATCGTCAGGTGGCCAATCATAAGGAACTAATGTTCGTCATACTTGTTGATTAATGATTAGTTAATGATTAATATAATAGTATATAGTATAATTCATCTCCTGCTTCAGTGCTTCTAATTACTAGATTGTCATACCAAATATCTATATAATCAACATGTATTTTTTTTATTAATGTAATTCTCACCGAATTGACAAAGATATTATACTATCTTTGGTACTAAATAATAGTAAGTAATACGTTATATTATTATTACCTACCCATACACACAATCAAACACTTCGTCAATGGTTAAAAATACGTTAGATTTTAGTGTTGTCATTTCAATCGAAAGTTTGAACCTGTTATACATTATTGGCCTGAAGCTCCTACAGCTGCTACCTTCTAAATGCAAGAGGAAATGATTACCCGCTTTAAGAATCAACAGCTACTTTTAATTATAAGGTTTATCATATATTTGATTCGTCTGCCAAGTATATTGATTATATTCAATCCAGATGTTTTAAAATTGACAATCAATGCTTAATTAAATCATTTCTCAGAAGACTTGGATAGGTATTCAGTAATATTTATTAATATAGTTATCCAGCCAGTTTTCTTACGTTTTCTTTGATTAGAATAGTTCTGAAAAAGGGGTAGCTAACTATTTAAAATAATAGCAAACCGTAATTGTCATGCATTTCATGTCTATTTAGTTGCAGATATCTTAGCTTTATTATAATGCTAACTAGAAGTCTATAACACATTTTATTTACTAATAAACATTATTTTGAAATTGCTCTACCTCCATTCGATTTTCATTGAAATGGTTCCAGTAATTTTCTGCCCTTAAATAACTGTTGCTTTGTTTAAGTTTAAACGGGACACAATTCTAATGTCCCATTTTAAAAATAAATGCCTTTACATATGCCCTACATTCCTTCGGTTTTGCCCTCTTCCACTATTGTCACAACCTGGATTAGAAGTTCTTTTTCTGTTGATTCTAAATCCTTCTAATTGAATTTTACATATTTTGGTTATAGATAAACGCCATATATAATTAATACGTGACAATATACAAGTGGGTATTATTATGTAAAATGTCTATATATTTGACATTAAAGTATAATCATATCTTGTTATCATATGTAGGTAATAACTTATTTTCTTCGGAGAATATACAAGCATAACTATCTCAAATTCATTAATGTTATTGGTCAATGTAACTATCTAAATTAATAAGTTAAAGTAGCAGTTTGTTATCGGATGCATGACGGGAAGTTTTTCCAGTAATTGTCAGGGTGGACGGATGGATTCTATGTTTAATTGGCCAGTCTGTCCGAACATTGAAATTTGATAGGTATTCTGATAATCTAGTGATCGGACTACCTTTTTAAAAAAAGTAAATATTTGTTTATTTAGATTTCAAAATGTACTGATAAATCGTAAAATGCACATCTAGAAAAACATACACCTGGTACATTCAAAGCTACTGAAACATGCTCATGAGTTTCAAAGAGGAACCATTCTCTTACGAAAAATACAACGAACTGACCGATAACTTAACTTTCCGACAATGATAGGAAGCTACCTGTTAATGTGTGTGATGAAATGATTAGAAAGGGTAACTAATTAAGAAGAGTAATTTGTTATTTATTAATTTAGTTTGTACGACCCTAATGCTTAATATATTATATCGAAATTTATACTTAATGTGTCTGCTATTCCGATTACTAGATGTATGCCGATTACTGGCACAATCACCCTATTACTATTACTGAATTAAAAATTGTTTTAAATTTACAGTGAATATAAGTTTATGAAGAACTAATTGCAGCCTCTGTGTGTCTCAGTCA
>CANNZV010003513.1:0-61201 GCA_947561585.1 Caprella mutica
GGGAGTATCAAGGCCGTGTAGGGGTTCAATGCCGTCAGAGGAACCTGCAGCCACATCTACTCTGATAGAGGTACTAACTTCGTTGGGCTTAACAACCAAAACTCAACCTCTTCCATCGATGACATAAAACAGTCGCTGGATATGAAGGGAATCACTTGGCACTTCAATCCTCCACACGCGAGCCACTTCGGGGGCTCTTGGGAGCGAAAAATAGGTGCTTTCAGAAGGGTGTTTGAGGGGAGCATGGCTCAACTAAGCGATAGGATCCTAAGCAGGGATGAGTTTTCAACCCTTCTCTCTGAAGCAATGGCTATCGTAAATGGTACTGTACTCCTATGTGGGAGGTATCTCCCGATCCCAATGATCCCATACCTATATCGCCAGCTATGCTCCTCACACTAAAAAACGCACCACATCCTGCTCCTATTGAGACTTTCACGCCCGATGACCTCTCTTCGTATGGTGCCAAACGTTGGCGCAGGATTCAATTCATCGCAGATACCTTCTGGCTTAAATGGAGAACATTTTATTTATCAGATCTTCAAGAACGGTCTAAGTGGATTCGGAGAAGGCGTAACGTTCATGTGGGGGACGTAGCGTTGCTCTCTAACAAGAATGAGAAGAGGAACTCATGGCCTCTAGCCATGGTGAAGGAAGTCAAAAAGAGCTCTGATGGGCTTGTAAGATCTGTTACCCTGGAAACCACTCGCGACGGCACTCGCAAGAATTTTCAGCGCCCAATAACTGATCTGATCATCCTCATCCCTTCTGAAGAAAAGTGAACTACTCTGGATTCACTTTGTTTATTTGTCTAATGTGTTTTTATTTTTTATATTTTGCTAATTAGTTTATCCTTTATATAGACACTTTATATATGTCCAAAGTACAATTATAACCTACTGTATGTTTCGACTTCCGTCGCTGGGGGGGAGTGTGCTGGAAAGCAATTAACGTTGTTCATATTTCATACTTGGCTGTGTCGACCTGACGGACGGATTCATGGTCCCGGTGCTCTGCTCACCACTCCTGTGTTCTGCTCACCACTCCTGTGCTCTGCTCACCACTCCTGTGCTCTGCTCACCACTCCTGTGCTCTGCTCACCACTCCTGTGCTCTGCTCACCACTCCTGTGCTCTGCTCACCACTCCTGTGCTCTGCTCACCACTCCTGTGCTCTGCTCACCACTCCTGTGCTCTGCTCACCACTCCTGTGCTCTGCTCACCACTCCTGTGCTCTGCTCACCACTCCTGTGCTCTGCTCACCACTCCTGTGCTCTGCTCACCACTCCTGTGCTCTGCTCACCACTCCTGTGCTCTGCTCACCACTCCTGTGCTCTGCTCACCACTCCTGTGCTCTGCTCACCACTCCTGTGCTCTGCTCACCACTCCTGTGCTCTGCTCACCACTCCTGTGCTCTGCTCACCACTCCTGTGCTCTGCTCACCACTCCTGTGCTCTGCTCACCACTCCTGTGCTCTGCTCACCACTCCTGTGCTCTGCTCACCACTCTTGTGCTCTGCTCACCACTCCTGTGCTCTGCTCACCACTCCTGTGCTCTGCTCACCACTCCTGTGCTCTGCTCACCACTCCTGTGCTCTGCTCACCACTCCTGTGTTCTGCTCATAATGGAAGAATTTTTGGCATTGGTTTCCTGTGCCTGAAGTGAGGGTCGTATTTCGTGCCCAACCCCCCCCCCCCCCCTTCCATTTCCTGTTGTGTTAAATCACCAAAGCCCAAGATTGTAAGATGTTACAACACACTCCACCAACCAAAAGAAGACCGGTGACCCCTCTCAACGAACTAGAGGACAGGTATGATGGCGCCCTACATATCATGAGAGATATATTGGCACTCAACCCCACTTTCATTGAAGATGCTGATAAACTGAGAAGCCTGATTAGTCAAACAAAGGCGCAGTGGGGCCTTTATCATACAGCTGCAGCATTACTGACACAGAAATACAAAAGCATTGCTTCCTCAAGAGAGGCGCATGGAACGATGGAGGAGAGAGTGGAGTTGTGCTCAGACGTTAGAAGGTTCGTCGATCTGGCTAACTGTTCTCTTCGGGGGTTGCACGAGGAGGAAATTTCAAATATAGACTCTATCAGCGTGATTCCTGAAAGTACCCACACCATTTCCTTTCCTTCAACAGCTCCAACTGAGATGTGCGAGTCGAAAGAAATTCAAGTGAGACCCATAGAGAGATCTTCATGGGTGAATAATGGTTTGGAAAATTTTTCTGCAATGAGCATTCGCGAGCTTCCTAACAGCTTGAGCATCGGTGCTCCTCTCTCCACCGCTGCGCCTCCTATCAGTATGAGTATCAGTGTTCCTCTCTCCACCGCTGCACCTCCTATGAGTATCAGTGTTCCTCTCTCCACCGCTGCACCTCCTATGAGTATCAGTGCTCCCTTCTCCACCGCGTCACCTCCTATGAGTATCAGTGCTCCTCTCTCCACTGCTGTGCCTCCTATCAGTATCAGTGCTCCTCTCTCCGCTGCTGTGCCTCCTATCAGTATGAGTATCAGTGCTCCTCTCTCCACCACTGTGCCTCCTTACAGCTTGAGTAACAGTGATCTTCTCTCCACCGCTGCACCTCCTTACAGCTTGAGTAACAGTGATCTTCTCTCCACCGCTGCACCTCCTTACAGCTTGAGTAACAGTGATCTTCTCTCCACCGCTGCACCTCCTTACAGCTTGAGTATCAGTACTCCTCTCTACAACCCCGTGCCTCATAACAACGCGAGTGGAAACGCTACCCTCTACAACCCCGTGCCTCATAACAACGCGAGTGGAAACGCTGCCCTCTACAACCCCGTGCCTCATAACAACGTGAATGGCAATGTTCCCCTCTACAACCCTGTTCCTCCTCACAACGTGAGTGGTAATGTCCCCCTCTACAACCCTGTTCCTCCTGACAACGTGAGTGGTAATGTCCTCCTCTACAATCCTGTTCCTCCTGACAACGTGGGTGGAAATGTCCCCCTCTACAACCCTGTTCCTCCTCACAACGTGAGTGGTAATGTCCTCCTCTACAACCCTGTTCCTCCTCACAACGTGAGTGGTAATGTCCCCCTCTACAACCCTGTTCCTCCTCACAACGTGAGTGGTAATGTCCCCCTCTACAACCCTGTTCCTCCTCACAACGTGAGTGGTAATGTCCCCCTCTACAACCCTGTGCCTCCTCACAACGTGAATGGTAATGTCCCCCTCTACAACCCTGTGCCTCCTTACAACGTGAGTGGTAATGTCCCCCTCTACAACCCTGTGCCTCCTTACAACGTGAGTGGTAATGTCCCCCTCTACAACCCTGTGCCTCCTCACAACGTGAATGGTAATGTACCTTTCTACAGTTCTGTGGCCCCCCTCAACGCGAGTGCTGGTAATGTACCTTTCTACAGTTCTGTGACCCCTCGCAGCCTGAGCGGTAATGCTCCCTTCTATAACCCTGTGTCCTCTCACAACATGAGCAGTAATGTTCCTCTCTCCACCTCCGTGCCGCCTCACGGCTTCAGTAATGGTATTCCTCTCGAATTCAGTGCACCTCCTCAAGATGGTTTGAGTGGCACTACGCAAGCCTTTGGCATGCCTCCTCCTGTTAGTGCTCCTTATAGCTTAGGTTATCCCAACGGATCTCCTGTACACATGAATGGTGCAACAGCACATCTAATCAGACAAGAATTATTCAAACCAAATATGAGCCCTTACGACGGCGACCCACGCAAGTTTCGATCGTGGATTATGCTCCTCGAAAATCAAATGCGGAGTGTACCTTTAGCTGCCCTTGATGTTATTTCTATACTGCTTGCTAACACAACAGGAGAACCTAATAGAGTAATTCAAGATTACCTATCAGCTGGGGTCGCGTCACCCGATGCAACCCTTCAGAAAGTTTGGCATTACCTGCATAAAGAGTTTGGATCTCCAGTTAAAGTCTGTTATTCAATCCAGAAGAAATTATCGGATTCTCCAACAATTCGCCCTCCTCAAATTAACGATAAGTTGAAAGACTTGATACATTTGTGCCATTTGATCGAAACGAATATGCCGTTTAACCAGGAGCTTCAAATCTTCCACATGAATGCTGGACAAAGGCAGGTGTGGACAAAACTCCCCGATTGGCTCCAGAGAAAATGGAGGGCGTATGGATGCAGGTATGGAACAGAGAACATGGGTACCCTTCCACCATTTAGACAACTGGTAGAATTCATGCAAACTAATCTGGATGAAATGTTGAACCCGTACTTTGAAGTACAACAAGTCAATAGAGAAGTGAAAAGAACTCTATCAACTCATGTCACGATCAGTCCGAAGAAACGTGACACGAATAATAATGACACTTCTATTAAATGTATCTTCCATAACCAGTTCGGTCATTCTCTACTCAACTGTAATTCATTTAAAAGACTGAATTACGACGAGAAACGAGGTTTCGCGTTTCAAAAGAGACTATGCTACAGGTGTCTCGGAAACCACTTGTCTAGCGATTGTGATAACAAGACTGTGTGTCCTAAGTGTAAGAGAAATCATGTCTTCTTGATGCACTTTGATCTACCCAATAACAATCGGCAGATTAATGATCAAAATCAATCTGATCCCAATTGTGAATTATCAAACAAGGCTTTGTGCAGCGTAGTTTGTGGCACTCCTCGTAGAGCATTCAGTTGCTCAAAGACTATTTTGTGTGAAGTCCATCACGAATCCCTTCCCAAGAAGAAGATCAGGCTTTATGCAGTAATAGACGACTGCTCTGACGCCTCTTACGTATCTGAGAGCGTAATTGAAAAGCTTCAGCTCTCGGGAGTGGAAACGAGTTACATTCTGAGTACTATGGAATCCTTCAAGTCCGAACACAGAGCTCTCCTCATTGATGGTCTTTGGATACGCGGGATTAACAAAGATGAATATTTTTCTCTACCACAATTATACTCTAGCAAATTCATCCCCGGATCTATCTATGAAGTTGGTACTCCTGCCGTAATTAATTCAATTCCCCACCTATCCCACTTTGCCAGTAAATTTGTTGAACTTGACCCAGATTGCGAACCATTATTGTTATTGGGAAGAGATTGTGGCAACCTCATTAGGAGTGTGTACATGGGTTCTCATTCTCCATTTGTATGCGAAACCCCTCTTGGCTATTCCCTTATCGGCTCTCCCTGCCCAGATGATAAAGCCAATAAGCATAAAGTTAAAACTACTTTGCGAACAGTCCATGAACATTTCTGTGCAAAGCCTAGTTTCCCAAAGATCGACCTCTCCTTCAAAAAGATTTTTCATGAATCTGACGACGACGACTCACCTGGACTTTCACGTGATGATCAAAAATTTTTGGACATTGTGGACAACACGATTCATGTGAACGAAACGGGACACATTACGATTAGTCTTCCGTTCAAGAATGATAATGTCCACATGCCGAGCAACAAGACCGCAGTATACTATCGTACAAAAAGCACCTTGTTTAAGATGTTGAAAGAACCGGATAAATTGAGACAGTGTATTGAAGCCATGGACAAGGACCTAGCTTCAGGTCATGTCGAGCCCGTACCTCAAGAAGAGTTAGTACAGATAAAGCCTGGACGAACATGGTGGCTTCCCATTTTTGCAGTCACACACCTCAAGAAAAAGAAACACAGACTCGTGTTTGACAGCTCTGCCCAGTATCGCGGTGTTAGCCTGAATAAAGCTCTTCTTCAGGGACCAGATCACAACAACAGGTTGAGAGGAGTCTTGATGAGGTTCAGAATGGGTACGATTGCATTCGGTGGGGATATTCAGTCCATGTTCTATAACTTCCATCTCCCCGAAGAAGACAAAGACTTCCTCAGATTTTTCTGGTTCTCAGGAAACAATCCCGAAAACGAATTGATTCAGTACCGAGGTTGTGTCCACTTATTTGGAAATAGAGCAAGTCCTGCTATAGCTCACGCAGGTCTCCACTAATACTGTCCTGGTACGTTAGGGTTTAAACACAGCGTCGATAGACTGGGTTGTGAATTTTGTATTCTGTAGAAAGATACACGAGAAGTTGTAACATTGAAATAAAATTTATAGAACAATATAAAATGCATATATAACGAGAACTAATGACGTATATAACATTAGACTTACAGTGGGTTTGGCTTTTAGTCTAGATAGAATGGAATCAGATTTAAGGTACGTACAATGGTTTGATTATAAAACTATATAGTAAATTGATCTTAGTTCTGGAATATAAGGAGATTTATAACAAGGGATAGCACATAACAAGGGATAGCACATAACAAGGAATAGCACATAACAAGGGATAGCACATAACAAGGGATAGCACATAACAAGGGATAGCACATAACAAGGGATAGCACATAACAAAAGAAAGCACATAACAAGGGATAGCACATAACAAGGGATAGCACATAGACAAGGGATAGCACATAACAAGGGATAGCACATAACAAGGGATAGCACATAGACAAGGGATAGCACATAGACAAGGGATAGCACATAGACAAGGGATAGCACATAACAAGGGATAGCACATAACAAGGGGTAGCACATAGCAAAAGGTAGCACATAGCCAAAGATAGCACATAGACAAGGGATAGCACATAGACAAGGGATAGCACATAGACAAGGGATAGCACATAACAAGGGATAGCACATAACAAGGGATAGCACATAACAAGGGATAGCACATAGCAAGGGATAGCACATAGCCAAAGATAGCACATAGCCAAAGATAGCACATAGCCAAAGATAGCACATAGCCAAAGATAGCACATAGCCAAAGATAGCACATAGCCAAAGATAGCACAAAGCCAAAACAAGGATTGCACAAATATTAAAAAATCGATCTTGGCACTATCGAAATCTCTGCGCCCTACTCAACTAGTTTCCATCAAACTAATGAACTATGTATGCGCGTTCAAACAACAACAATGTTGCCGTTCTCCAGACCAAGAGTTGTAAAGACATAAATGCTAAAAAACTGGGCCAATGGTTTTGGATGGAAGATATTCAAGTATGAAATATGAACAACGTTAATTGCTTTCCAGCACAAATAAAATATGCAAAATTAATGTATAATCATTAATATTATCATTTATAAGGTGGTATTTTTATAAAATACTAAAGCAAATATTTTTTAAAACTAAAATGAAGTTTTCTGGTCCGTTAACTTTACCAGCTTATTTTCTGTTCCGTTATCTTTACTTGTTCCGTTTCTGGTCTGTCATCTTTACTTGCTCCAAACTATTTTTTAGGAAAAATATATTCAATTACTCAGTTCATTGTTATCTTTATTATATATCCATTAAAAATAATACAGTATATTAAATTGCATTATAATAAATTATAAAAACTATACCTAATAAATATTGTATCTATGAAAGTAAAAATAAATCCTACTCTTTGAAGTTTGAATATAATATCATTACTGCAAAAAGAAAACTCATTAATTTGATTGATTAAGACTTTTTCTTCGATGTTTAGAGCTTAATGAAATTATTTTCAGAATTCCATGTTCTTTCAAGTATTTTTTATTTAAAAAAATTAATTTTGAGCAGTGATTAATAATGGACTAATTTTTCACTTTGGTAAATCAATCTTCCTTCTAATTAGCTTGCTTAGTAATGTTTTCTTTGTGTTGAAAAATATATTGAATGAATAGAATACCTTTTATATTTTCATTATAATACATTCTACCGCTAATTTAATGAGAGAGAGATGGTATATACTATCTTCTGTGTGACTTTAGGAGTCATTGCACATATATTATACCCCTCCTTCCTTTTCCTTCTATCATAGGGATAATTATTTTCCACATATCGACCACTTAAGAGATTTCCTTCAAAACTATTATTATTGTTTAACTCTCCTTTCTACTTATACATCCACGAAAGAACCAACTAAAGATAACATTCAAATCTGTGTTATTCGTTTAGTGTAAATTAATCTATATTGAATCAAATATTATATCTGAAAAACTCCAATTATCGACATGTTGAAACCAAATATCGTCATACATGTTTTATCGTCATGTGTCTATACATGGGTAAGCGCACCATAATATCGTCCCCAGAATAAAATTTACATCAAACAGCTTGCAGGATGGGGGGAAATCAGATAGAATTATGAAAATCAGGTAGAATTGGGGAAAATGGAGGAAAATCAAGTAGAATTGGGGAAAAGGATGGAATGGGGAAAATCTGTCAGAATGGGGGAAATAGCAGATAGAATTAAGGAAAACAGCTGGTAGAATGGGGAAAATAGTAGAATGGGGGAACCATGCAGCTGTTAGAATTGGGCAAGCTGGCAGGATAGGGAAATTAATGATTGTAGTGAGGTTTTAATGTCTGCATCGATACCAAAGGCCGTATCTCTGATGTCAAAAAGAAATTAAATACAAGGGACTGAAAGAAGCAGACAAAAAGGAAAGTGGCTCCATGAACAGAGTCACATACCACCGGCTCATGAATGGAGAAAAGCTACTCCGTGAATGCAGTCACTTACCAAGGAATGTGACGAAAATGGACACAAGCACAGTTGGCTGCACTCACGGATGGAAGAGGAAAATGAAGAGGTGATAGCAATTGAAGTCTTCGAGTCTACCGAACACAAAAATCTAAGACCTCGTAGTTGAAAAGCATAACTCTAGCGTTATCCTCTAAACTGTAAGTAGCGTTCATCTACTATCAACTCTTCATTTCCCTCTTCGATCCGTGATTGCAGTCACCGGTTATATGTGTCCTTTTTGTCAGATGCCTTGGTGAGTGCCTGTTTTCATGGAGTGGCTTTTCTGTATCCATGAGCTTGTCACCGACAGGTGGTATTTGACTTTGCTCATGAATCCACATTCTTTTCTGACTACTTCTTCTAGTCCCTTAATAAAATTACATTTTGAAGTCAGTGATATGGCCTCTGCTTCTACAGCAGACGTAAAAAAACCCTACGTAATTAATTAAGTGAAGCAACAATATTTTTAATTTCCTTCTCACTAAATTATCTTCACTATCATAATAAAGTTTCGTACTATTGGGTCACACTGATTATTAAAAACTTTAAAAACAATCTGAAAAATATATATTGAAATAAATTTCATGCACTTTTCATCTTAATGATCCCATACATACACATACTTTATTTACATGTAACATATTCTTATTTTTCCCTGACACTGGAAATGACCTTTAAAGATAATATGATAACATTAACTAACTTATGATTGAAATACTGTAGCTGATATTAATTTATTTTGAGAGAAAATAGTTTTAGATAACCAAAGTCGTATCGAAATTTCGATAGATAGCACGTTGTTTGTTTCTCCCAATAGATAAGACTATAGTGAAAATTTTGTACATTTTATCATTAGATGGCGCATTTTCTATTTAGATATGTATATCAAATTTAATTCCATTACTAATCATTATTTAGAATTTTTAGTTGAACAAGGTGTATTGCATCACATATTACTCTTGTGATTCTAATATGTATATATTAAACTAATAAATGTTCACTAATAAAGAAACAACAAAAAAGTTTTGAAAAAAACTAATATTAAAAATAACTGTTCTGGACAGAAAACCAAACGTAATTAACCTCATTTGTTTTCCTTAAAAAATTAAATAATAAATTAAGAGAACTTTACATAAAATTACATATATATATATATATTTATATTACAAGGGAGAATGCGCTGCGCGTTTTTATGATACTGAAAATGCGCAGAGCATTCTCGAGAAATTGCGCGGAACATATAGAGTATCACTTATAAAAATTCTATTGGTGATATTGATGATTTACACCAACTTTATTAGGTGCTATTGTAAAAGATGTAACCTTAACCTTTGAATATGTGAATTACCATTCACCAAAAGATATAAATAATCATGTACAGTGTACAGGGCGGTACTAGATATTACCGGACGTTTCTAGACGCTTCCTGACGCTTTTTTGCCTATTTTAAAGCGTCCGGGTAGCGTTAATCATCAAATAGTTAACTGTAACCCTTAAATATGTAAATTATCGTACACTAAATTATATAAATAATCATATACTGTGCATAGGGCGGTACTAGATACTACCAGACGCTCCCGGACGCTTTTTAAGCAATTATCCAATATACCTGTTTGTCAGTCGTTAATCATTAAATATGTATATTACCATTCACCAAATGATATAAATAAGCGTGTACATTGTATAGGGCGTCATTACATACTACTGGACACTTTCGGACGCTTTTTAGGCACACCAGCTATAACCGCATTTTTTGTTTGTTTTCATATTCCTAATAGTTTTTCTACAGAGTCATCATTATTAGGTAGAGGGTGGTGAAAAAGCTCTTGCGCGAGATATGAAATTGATAAAAGATATTAAAATAGGTTTGTTTATCCAATATATTTTAAGTTATAATGAAAAAACAATTTGCATAATATGAAGATCTAAAATAAATCATTATTTACCAGAAACATCCATTATCCCACATTTTTTTAATACATTATTTTTGCACCCGTTTTCTGATTGCTTTCATTGTTCTTTTGATCACCTCAGGATTAGTTTTCAAGACATCCACATCATGCGTTATTCGTTCTTTTAATTGATTCAGATAATCAGAAATTATCAGGTAAGGCGGAGTATACATCAATTTACCAATAATCCCACAAGGAAAAATCGTAAGCAGTTTAATCTGGGCCCCTCGGAGACCATTCAATGGCATGACCCTTGGAAATGATTCGATGTTCGAAAACTTCCCTCAATCGTTCTTTAACAGCAAATGTCCTGTGTACTGAGCACCATCCTGCATCCACCATATTTAATTCAGAGTAACTCCATAAATATGTCGTAGTTACTGAAATGTCTGCCGATTAAACATAATTGTTCTTAAAATCATGCTAATTTTCGGAGATATAACCTATACTCTTTTATTGATAAGCAAGGTTTGAAATAAGCTCGCGCAAGAGCTTTTTCACCCTTGAACTGTTGTATTATTGATCCCCTCTTTTTATCACCCTGTAGAAAAACTATCTGGAATATAAAAAACAACCAAATGTGTGGTTATAGCTGATAAAATTCTGCATTAGCCAAAGAAAACCACACGAAAATACAATAGTTCTTGTTAAAGTTATGATCATTTTAATTTCGTACTCACTTTTTATTGACTCATAGGTACTGTATATCTAATAAAAGTGACTTCATTTCTATTACCAGCATGAACTACCATGAATGCAGACCAACGAATTCGATTCATCGATGGATTCGATGGTTGTCGAATCAATTCGTTCGAACGTTTGCTTGGTTATTAAAAGTTCTTTCCAGTCTCCAAGCTCCGGAAAAAATAGTTTAATACATAAATAATATCTTAAAACTGAGGTCTATGATTACTAATCTGCAAACCGTATAAAATTTGGATCTGCATATATTTCATTACATACTATGTGCTTCTAAACTTTTTCATAATCTGTGAACCAATTGTACTATACGAAACACTAATCTGACGCTGAAGATTGTACACTCTTTGTTTTGATTTCCAATTCGAATTTTATTGACAAAATTGCAAGTTCGGCTTTCGTTTAATGGTCCTCTTCATGAGGCTACGTGGGAAAATGAGTATTTGGGATAATATTATAGAACTAAGGTCTAAGATCATTAATCTGCAACCTGCATAAAATTCAGTTCAATTTGCTTTCAAAATGATTACCCTATGTGCAATAAATTATTGTACAAAAGAAAGAGATTGTAAGTACTCACTTAGTTTTAATTTCTAATGTGAATTTTATAAACGAACAATACCTACATGTACATGTATATATTGTTTCCTGGGGTATAGAAAACGTTTCTACAATAAAGATTTTTGTAAATTTATAAAATTAGAGAAACTTAATTAAGTTTCCCTAATTTTAATTATACCATTACATAAATATTTAATATTCTTTTTCTTCATACTGAAAATTACCGGTGACAGGAAAAAACCTTCGTGCAAAAAACAACAGCGGTGTTTCCCCCGCAAAAGAAAAAGAAAAAAAAAGAACAATAAACCCACCGGTCAAATACCCACCGGACAAAAACTTTACTTTTTTAAATGTGAATAAAATAGGTATACCTCATTTTTCTAAAAATTAGTTATATTTTCGGCGAAAGTGTAATAATTATTCGTTCACATTGAAAATGTTAAATATATATCACCGGGGTTATTATACTTGTTTTTTTCGGCTATTTGACCGGATGGTTATTGTTCGTTTTTTCTTGCTAGGTGGTTTTTTGACTGCGACGATTTTTGCACGGGTTTTTTACCCATCATCAAAATTAACAAGTCGGAAGTAACCCTTTAAACAACGTAGGGTAAGGGCTCCTTGTATCGCCCCTCTCCATTTATCGTCACGTTTCAGTTATTTTCGTCTATAACAGGACCTAGAAACATTTTCATGGTTTAGGTTTATACAATTCGATTTTTCCAATTATATTTAGAATTTTTACAAAAATGTAAATTATTACATTTCAAATTACAGTTAGAGTGACAGTTTAACGAATGAGATGTGTGACGATACGGTACATTCAGAACAAACCTACCGAAATTGATTAGGTATAGAAAATTTGTTATGCGCGATTGTACGCGCTTCAAATAATTTTATTTCAAAATAATGATTATGCCATTTAGTTTGTGTTTAATTGCATTTCTTAGATATAAAATCAGAAATTAATTCGGTCATCAATATTTAAAATAAATCGATGTGTCGATATTTGGGTATCAATAAAGAGGGTTTTCCATTTATAGTCATGGGGGTGACGATAAATGGTATTTTGATCAAATTCGAAATAGTGGTTTTAAAACACTTTAATGGTTAGTAAATATATTAATTATCAATATTTATTCAATTTTTCATACTTAGATAGCTTTTACCCATTTATCGACCTACTAGAACTTTATTAGGGTAGTAAGGGAAGGGAGGGGGGAGTAATTAGATCAAATATTTATTACTTTTATACATATATTAGAATCAGAACAGTAAATTATATTATTCAATATACCTTGCTTATCTAAATAATGATTAGTAAAAAAAAATAAAATTAGATTCGGTTAATTTTTATTCACACAGTATACGATGATAGATATTTTGTAAACTCCATCTATTGGGAAAGACAAACAACGTGATCTATTAAAATTTAGATACGACATTGGTTATCTAAAACTTTTTTCTCTCAAAATAAATAGATTTCAGCTAAAATATTTCATATCATAAATTAATTATTGTTAATCCATCATATTATCTTAAATGTCATTTCCAGTGTCCGGGAAAAATATGAATATATGTTAAATAAACCGCAAAAAATTTAGTGTATTATAGGTATATTTTTCATTCTTTTTAAAGTTTTTAATACTCTGTGTGACCCAATAGTACGAAACATTTTTTTGTGATACTTAAAATAATTTAGTGTGAAGAAAATTAGAAATATTGTCGCTTTGATTAATTACTTACGAAGGGGGTTGGAAGTGAATTCACCGACTTCAAAAGGTAATGTTCATGAGCAAAGTCAAATACCACCTGTCGGTGTCTAGCTCATGTATGCAGGAAAGCTACTCCGTGAATGCAGTCACTTACCAATGAATGTGACGAAGAAGTGAAATGTGGTTTTAATGTGGTAAATTACACATGGTTAACATCTGTTATTGAAATGGTAATTGACATGTGGTTGTAATGTGGTAAATTACACATGGTAAACATCTGTTATGGAAATGGTAATTGACATGTGGTTTCAATGTGGTAAATTACACATGGTTAACTTCTGTTATTGATATGGTCATTGACATGTGGTTTCAATGTGGTAAATTACACATGGTTAACATCTGTTATTTTAGTGTTTAGGTTGTTTCAATGTGGATGATACATCTTAAAAACGTATTGCCATATTATAACCATCCAACCACATGGCATCCATGTGTATGCCATGTGGAAATGTTTGCAGGGTTGTTAGGTGATAAATCTCAATAATTACACATTTTCCAGTAAAATAGATAATTCCTATGTTTTGCAACTCGCAATTACTGGCAGTTTACGATATGATAATGAAAAAAAAACTTTATATAAATAATTGTGGGAATATTACTAATTAGGGAAGGTATGCACAATATGTGTAAGGTAATTAGGAAAAAGCATATTATTTGGTTTATTGAGAAATGTACGAGGATGAATATTAGTGAGTTGTGTGTATTAATAGATAGTCTATTTGAAAATAAACTGTTCATGAGTTTGGAACTAACCATCCGATATGTACTAATTTTTTAATGAATAATCTTTAATATTACCAGCATACAGCTTTGACTATTTTCTATAACTACTTTATTGTAAATATTAATGAAACGCCCCCGCCCCCAGGGGCTCTATCCTGGAGTTGTCTTTGGTGAATAGAAGAGAAGGGGAGGTGGCGTCCCTTGAGCCTCGAACTGTTGTAATTTGGATTATGTATTTTTTTCATTTTTCTTTTAACGCTACTTGCAGTTTTAGAGGATAGTGTTAGGGTTACGCTCTTCAACTATCACCTCTTCATTTTCCTCTTCTATCCGTGAGTGCAGCGACCGGTGCTTTTGTCCAATTTCGTCACATTCCTTGGTAAGTGACTACATTCTCTGAGTAGCTTTTCTACATCCATGAACATTGTCACCGACGGTGGTAGGTGACTTTGTTCATGTAACTATTTTGCTTTCTGACTTCTTCTTCGAGTCCATTTTATTTTTTTTCCTTTTGACATCAGCGATACTGCCTTTTGTTCCAAAAAAGACGTTAAACCCTCATTAAAATCATTAATATCCCCATTCTGCAATCATTTCCGGGCCTACTCTTTCCCCGATTCCACTTGATTTTCCCCCATTCTACCTGATTTTCGACCATTCTACCTGATTTCCCACATTCTATCTTATTTCCCCCCACATTCTACCTTATTTCCTCCCATTCTACCTGATTTTTTCCCATTCTACCTGATTATCCCCAATTCTACCTGATTTCCCTCATTCTACCTGATTTCCCCCATTCTACCTTATTTCCCCATTCTGCCTGATTTTTCCCCATTATACTATATTTCCCCCTATTCAACCTGATATTTTCCGTTCTAACTTATTTCCCCATTCTACCTTATTTCCTCCCATTCTACCTGATTTCCCCATTCTATCTTATTTCCCTCCATTCTACCTGATTTCCTCTCATTCTACCTTATTTCTCCCCATTCTACCTGATTTTCCCCCATCTTACCTGATTTCTCCCCATTTTACCTGATTTCCCCCATTCTACCTGATTTTCCCCCATCCTGCCAGCTGTTCAATGAAAATTTTATTCTTTCACATTTCTGTGGATGATATTACCCATGTATCGACACATGACGATAAATGGGTAATAACATGATGACGATATTTGGTTTCAACATGTCGATAATTGGAGTTTTTCAGATATAATATTTGATTCAATGTAGATTAATTTATACTGAACGAATTGCATATTACTTTAAATGGTTTAAAATATATGAATTTTATCTTTTAAGTAGTTCTGTCGTGGATGCATTAGTAGAAAGGAGAGTTGCACAATAATAATAGTTTTAAAGGTCCCCTCCAAGCAGATATTTTTATTGCTTTATTCAACGAGGCTAATGTTTCTTATCATTTTGCTGCAAACCGCATCGAATTTGGTAGCATATTTTAAATATTTTTGTAATCAAAACTCTGCAAACCCTATCTTTTTTTCAGCCAGAAGAAAAAGAATGTACACCATTTGTTTTGATCGTCAACTAAGTGTTAGGTTTTATAAATCCATTTAATATTTGTGTAAAGGTATAATACTGAATAAACTTATAATAGAAACGTTTACATACTTTAGGAAACAATTAATATCTAAAATAATTTAATTAAAGGCCGAAAACGCATGGTTTGTTTATAAAATTCAAATTTATAATCAAAACAAAGAGTGTACAATCTTCTTCTTGAGCATCAGATTAGTGATTCGCTCAATTGTTGCTCACAGAGTATTAAAAAACTTTAAAAACAAATTATAGAATATATACTGAACCGAATTGCATGCGGTTTGCGGAATAATGATTGTAGACCTTAGTTCTATAATATTATGTTATAAACTCATTTTTTCCCGCAGCCTGGAGAGGACCTTTAAAGGAAACCTCTTAAATGGTCGATAAATGGAGACTTCCCTCTATATCGATTCGATTTCTTTTCGATTGCCTGGGATATCGAATCGATGGATTGTTCCATCGAATCGACAGATCGTTGTTTGTAGGGAAAACTTTTATTATCGAATTTAGATTATAAAAATATTTAAAAGCAAATAACATTAAATTCATGCAATCAAATTTCATGGGGTTTGCAGCAAAATAATTATAAGAAACATGAGCCTCATTGATATGAAAAAAAAAAATGATTGGAGAGGAGCGCTTTTAATAGGTAGTGTAACTATAGGTAGTATATTATAAGTTAAAGTATGTAATATATATACGTATATACCTATAATCTCCAAACTACGTATATATAACCTACTAATTTCCTATAATGTGTAACGAATTAGGCAGCAAACCTACAGCTATATTTAATACGATAAAAATACGCGGGGAATACTCGAATACTATAAGGAAAAATAATTATATATTCATCGTAATTAATGAATTTAAATCAATCAAGCCTATATAATGGATTATCTTTATGAAACTGCAATACCGGGACTGCAAAAATATCGTTATGAGCGAATAATTTCTTATATAACAGTTTAAAATCTAAGATAGCTTTATTAACATTTTTACACAATAATTAGAAGGTGATCATATATTTTAAGTCAATACACTATTTGGATTATTTATGAATATAATTTTATTTTTATAATATATAGAAAATATTATATTTAAATTATCATTTATAATAGAAACCCAGCGAATTATACTAAGTTCTTACTCAACAAAAATAGTAATATATTTAAGTAATCTTCTGTGACGTTTTGAATTGCTGTGGCCAATGGTTCAGAGTTTCCGATAAAATCCCAGAGAAAATTCACAACATTTAGATTCAAGCCATTCGTACGTATCTCAGACCATATCAACTTAACTTGTTCTCCCACCGCGTGGTTAAAAGAAGTTCAAGAGGTGAGTTCTTAATCTTAGTTGACTTATTGCTTAATAATGTCTTTAATCTGCTTCTTTCATATTTTAAAGCTTCTATATTTTCACTGAATGTTTTAACTTTTTGCATAAGTTTTTCTAAGAGAACTCCATTAGGTGCTCTGTTTATAGGAAAGTAGAGTCTGTATTTTGGTGCACTGAAACTGTCTTTTGAAAAGATTGATAAATTCCATACCTTTATTTCCAATAGGTAATTTTTGAATTTTTTTCAACCTTTAAATTATGATCTGACTATTAATTTTTCTTAATTCATCTCTAGGTAGTCTAGTACATAACAGGCCATGTTAGTGTCTGTTGAAATCAAACTTATTTAATTTACTTAGCTTTCGCGGAAAACCTTAGAGGTATACCCACTACCTAACTGGTGGTCTTCACTTTGAATTGAATTAATATCTCTGTAGCCATGTTTCTAGGTTGGTATATTAATTTGGGTTTTAAATTGGTGCCAGACTGCCTCTAAGGCACTTTCACTTGCCTCTTAAGTTTCTGTTAGTGTTTTTTGATTATTTAAAGGTCTGCTTGTGCTTGTCCTGGAAGGAGGCCTTTATAAAAAAAGATTCTGTTTGATCTTAGGTATCTAGTCTACTTGAGCCTTGTATTTGATTGTGCTAGAAATTCAAAGTCTGGGTACTTTGTATAATGTACCTTCTGACTCTTTCAAGATTTTATCTTGACAAGTTCAAGTAACTCGACTCCAGTTTGTATTTAGTGCACTGTACTCCTGACTTTTTAAAAAAATCTGAGAAATAGCTGCCAATATTTTTCATCAATTTGTCTAGTCTTCAAACATTTTCCCCAGTTTCCCCTCCCAAAATTAATGGTAATATAGTAATTAATAGCTAAATATCCTCAGCCATTGCAGGAATTTTTTATTAGGGAAATTGAATATCTCCTGATGTATCATTGGAATTTACCACCAATTACAATCTGGCTCTGACTCTGTGGCCTGTCTGCAGACCAGTCTGTATTTCATGGTAAATTCCACTGACATGTCGATGGAATTTTTTCCCCTAAAAATAATATTTAGGTAGCAAAGTTGGTGGATTTTTAGCTATTTATTCTTACGTTACCATTAATTTTTGGTGGAAAAATGGGTAAAATGTTGGTGGATCAGTCTAATTACTGGAAATTTATGATTGATTTTTTCAATAAGTCAGTGGAATTTTGTGCAACTAATACAGACTGGCCTGCTGCATATGGAACATTTTTCCAAGACTCTGGGAGTTTTTGATTGAATTTTGAAATTGTAGATCTCTGCGGGAGATCATGAATTAATTCATATGTTACCATTAGTTTAGCTGCGGTAGATTCTAAATCTGCTGAGAGTCGGAGAGTAGCTCTCTCAAATTTAAGTCTCTGCTGGAGAAGAGACACATTCTGCAGACTGGCTCTGTGGCAGATTCAGAATCTCTCAGTTAAATTAAAAGTAACAAGTTTACATAGGAATTTGTCTAGTCTGAAAATGTTCCTTTAGCCCATTCTGCAGACTGGTTCCTAAACTTTATTTGATACTCCAAAATAATAATACTCCAAAATAATATACCTATACCTAATTTGATCAAATTGCTCTGCCTCAAAAAATAACTGAACTTGTAGAAAGCCACTCTGCATAATGTGTCTTCTCCTGCAGATTTTAATTTGAGACAAGTACTCTGACTCTCAGTAACAGATTCAGAATCTCTGTTAAATTAATGGATACATAGGAATTAATTAAAAATCTCCTTCAGTTAAATTAATGGTTACATAGACATTAATTAAAGATTTCTAAAATTGGGCTCAGATTTGTTGTAGTCTTGGAAGTATGTTCCATATTCTGCAATCTGGGTAGAAAGTTTATTGAAGAAATTATACCTGTTATGAATTTTTTTACACCAGATGTTGAATTTTTTTAAATCAAACCATGTTTACTGGTGTTGGGTCCCCAATGCAAATAGCTGTGTCAAATAAGTCTCCAGATATTATTCAGACAGTCTAACAGCTCATTATGATGGTCAACAAAGATTTTTCAAAAGATATATTTTCTGTCAATAATTCTCCAAAGGTCCTTACCAGTCTGTATTTGCCATGTTTCAAAGTATGTAAAAAGTTGCCAGTATACTGGTGACTTTTGAGGGGTGAAATAAGTTTAGAAACCTGTAAATAACAAATAAATGACTCAAGATAGTCTCAAGTGATACACATGTATCAATAGTCCAGACATGATGCACGATGTTTTAAACTGTAAAATCTTCACTACGAAGTTCTATTTCTTAAAGTATCTTAAAATGTTGTGACCTTGATCCATTTTATCACCAAACTAGTGACTTTCTTGCCACACTTTGAAACATGGTGTATTTGGTGCATAAAATCCCACCCACTTTTTCAAAGAGCTGTAAAATTCAGCTGATCCAACAATATTTTCCCAATTTATCGACCAAAAATTAATGGTAAACATGATAATAAATAGCTGAAAATCCAGTCTTTGCTAGAATATTTTCATTGGGGAAAAAATTTCACTGACAAGTTGGTAGGATTTACCATGAAATACAGTCTGGGGTCTTTATAGACATGCCAAGGAAAATAGTATGGCTCATTAACTACATTCAACTTCAGCCATCTCCAAAAGAGCTAAATTTTTCTCAAATGATAAAATAATCATCAATTCTATCAAAAATATCATTGGTATTGGAGAAAATAAGTTATTTCTTGCTATTTTAAATTGAAGGGTTCAAAATAGTTTCTAAAACTTTCTAAAAGAAAATCGTTTATATCTTTTTTATACCTAGAAAGGCATTAGTTACATTTTATGGAAATTTACAGTTGAGACCATGCAAAGTAAAATAGTATTTTGTCTCCAGTTATCTTTTAAGCTAAATTTCTATATAATGGTCCAATTGTCTATATTTCTACAAATAATATTGTAGCATAGAATGAAATTAGACATTTCTCTCAATTTGTAATTGAAGGGCTCAAAATAGATAATCTTTATTACCTGCTTCCCATGTTTCAGAGCCTGGAAAATTGTAAGCTAATTTTTGAGCCAAAATTACACAAATTCTGAGCCAAGCCAATTTGACTCATTTTCGAAGATTTCAAGCCAAAATCAACATGGGAACATAATTTATTCATAATTTTAAGCCAATTAGACATATCCCAGTTTTGACCCAATTAATTGGCTTTAACAGACGTGCTCTGTAACTTGGTCTGCTTCAAGTAACACGTTCCTTGTGTCTCGATAAAACAAATTCCTGCAGTTTGAATATTATAGGACAAACCGTAAGCCAAATTTTAATTTATTTTGAAGATTTAGACTGAATATTACTATGAAACTATAGTAATTAATTACAAATGTTAATCACTGTAGATATTTAAGAGTTAAACTTGTGAAATGTAAACCAATTAATCTGCTTCAACTGACACTCTAAAACACAGGTCTTTCAGAGAACTGAATGTCTTCAACAGACTAGTCTATAGTAGGGGTCCATCTAGAATGTATGAAATGTTCAAATCCATTACTGAATAATTCCAAAGTATTCTGTAATGTGTAGTGGCACTTCACTAACTGATGCAGCCTAGAGTTCATCAGAAATAGTTTGAGGTGTCAGAGGAATTAAATACCACGACTGCTCCTATGTTTGAATATACGGGGTTTTATTGGTGTGTTACAATCAAATAATTGTGAAAAGTTCAGATGTGATTCCTCTTGATATTGCTAGATTCTAAAATCATACTTAAATGGAAGCATGAAACTAAATTCAGGCACATTGAAATTCTGCTATCTAATAACTGCAGTATCATTGTTTTGAAATACTCTGTAATTTATGTGTGAATTTTTGCATAGCTTGCATTTTACTTTTCATTTTGTTTCTAAAATGCACAATATTCTCAATTGAAGCAAATGCAGAAAATTTGAAATCTGGGATGTAAAAGCCTGCTAATTTTTCATCCTTAAGGTTACTTGATGTGATATCTTGTAAAGTTTAAATAAATTCTGCATGATGATCTTTGTACCCTTATTTTATTAAATCTATTTTCTTTTCAGAAATTCCAAAATGCCTTCTAACGACGAGCTTGCTTGCACTTATGCTGCCCTCATCCTCATGGATGATGATGTGCCCATCACTGGAGAGAAGATCAACTCCCTCCTGAAGGCTGCCAATGTGGAGATTGACTCCTACTGGTCAGGTCTCTTCGCCAAGGTGAGCATATCTATTGGTCATCAATTTCGCTCTTCAGGAATAGAAATTCCTAAAAATATGGTCATGATCAATAGAAGACTACTTTCATGAAGTCTATGTAGAGAATGAATTGTGAACGTGAAGTTTTGTGATATTTTAAAGCAACAAATTTCTTTATTTCACAATGACTGGTTTTATTCAAAAACTCCAACTTTTGTACTAACTACCACTTCTCTCTCAACAGGCTACCTCCAGCCTGGACCTCAAGGGCATGGTTACCAGCATTGGTGCCGGTGTCGGTTCAGGTGGTGGCGGTGGAGCCGCTGCTCCTGCTGCCGCAGCTGCTGATGCTGGTGAGTAGACTAGCATGTTAACAAAACATGGAGATGCTTGAGATCTTGGAACTAAAGGAATGTCAATTTCCTATTAACAATGCCTGAAATATGGGTAGTTTGAATTGTCTAAGCATCTTCATGTACTGGATTTTTAGTCCCTAGGAAAGTATTTATGATGATATCTATCATGCATCACCATCTGACTGCCATGATGTTACCCCATAACCATCTCAAATCTGAATAGTCTTCTTCAACTTCATTTTCTTATTTGTTTCACACGCTCTAATTTTCTTTTTTCTATTCACTTTAGCTCCAGCTGAGAAGAAGAAGGAGGAAGTTGTAGAAGAGTCTGAATCTGATGACGATATGGGCATGTCTCTCTTCGGTTAGGTTCTCATTCCAACTCTGTGGACCAAAGGTTCTTGGAGATGAACCATCCTCAATAAAGATGTGGACTCTCTAAACCTTGAACTGTTGTATTATTGATCCCCTCTTAGTATAATTTGTAAATTTGATTTAAAATATTATATTATTTACATATATAGTAAATGGATCCTACATAATTACAAACGCGTTTCTTTAAATTTTATTGCAAGGTAGGGGTAAGTGAGGTACTACATTATTAAATTTGCTGCAGTTCTCCAAATTAAAAGTGAGTTTACCCCATTTTTCTCATATGATTTACAGTCCATGAAGTGTAATTGATATATTAATGTAAATATCTCTATCTCAGATTGAGCAGCCTGTGGACTACTTTTATTTAATTGGTGAGCAATAAAGTAAATTAGAAGTTTATTATTATTATAATGATGATAATCCACCGCGCTTCGTATGATACCCTGTGATTATTGTACTAATCTGATATATACTTTGATTAAGATTTCCAACTTACAGAAATATTTGTTGATGATATTTAAATTTGCAGATTCCCAATTAACATTAAATTCGTGGACGAAAATACTGCAGTTGACTATTCAGTAGCATTTGGTTACAGCTGAGGTTGTGGAAGAACATCTTTTAAATCATCAGTTATGAACAGGTTCGTATTTACATTTAACCACATTTTCATGCTTATTATGATGACCATACCGTGTTTCGTATGAAATCTCTGATTATAACTTCTGTATACTAGGCTGATTTTAGTCGCTAAAAATTGTAGATAATTTGAATATACATTATTTTTAATGCTTACCATTTATTTCAGATTTGTACTTTAATTATGTTGCGGATATTTCTTTTCCATCTTAAGGTAAGTTATATAGTCACTAGTGAAATTTCTAAATCATTCAGTCACGCAATTCACTTCAGTAGTTGAAGATTAAAGTTTGCCATCTTGTGTGACTGAATGATTGCCATAATGATGACCATACCGTGTTTCGTATGAAATCTCTGATTACACCTCTTGTATGTTTAACTGATATGAAAATTTAATAGGCCTTGCTTATCACACAGAATTAAGTATTAATAAAAGACTTAACTTTTTCAGTATCCAACGAGATGAGATGAAGTCTTGTTCAATATTTGATCCAGAGACAGCTGAAACAGGAGGTAAGCAAAAGCTTTTAATAGTTAAAATTATTTCCATTATGATGATATCTATCATGCATCACCATCTGACTGCTATGATGTTACCCCATAACCATCAAAATTCTGAACTTATAAATATTGTTAATGTCTAATCTATGTGATGTTGTTTGTAAATGTAAATTTCCTTCTTTCAGATATTCAAATTCACAGAAACTAAACTCTTCTTATGCTGATGTTGGGATAGAAAAGTAAGAGTTACGCCTGTTATCTGAATAAATTTCTAGTTCTAATGATTATAATCCACCGCGCTTCGTATGAACCACTGTGATTATTGTACTTGGATGATTCAAATTTTATCAAGACTAATGTGTTCTCTTTGAAAACTTCTAAAATGTAATTTCTCTTTGCAGGTTTTTTCAGAAGTATAATTTCTTACTGGAATGCCTGATAGAAGATTAAAAGTAAGTTTCTAGCATTCATTTAAAATGTACAATTTATTATGATGATACAACCGCGCTTCGTATGAATTCTGATTATAACCCTATTGACATTCCTGAAAGCTGCATATTATTGCAAGTATCTATAGGAAGTACTTCATCACTAATGTTGCACTCTTCTCGTTACAGGAAACTAAATTAAGAATGATGGCTAGCAGAACATCGCGAACAGGTAAATTATTCTACCTTATATCTTCTATTCAAGATTGACAAAGCACTTCAAAGCTCCTAGCTATGGGTTTTATGAACGGCTGTTGTCTCTTGAATGAATTGTTCGTTCAATTATGATGTGTTTTCACATGCTATACACTGATATATATGATTGGAATTTTCAATTGCTGAATTGTAAAGACTGTAATTACGTCCTATTATTCCTAATAGGAAGTCTAACGCTAGTGTTTTTTCAGTGTTTTGTTACATCTGCTTCTAGTCAGTCTCTCCCAAGTCTGCTATAATGTAACCAAAGGTAATTTATTTATGCAATTAGTCATATCCCTACTAACCTAATGTGATGACATTTAACTAACATGCTATACTAATGATATTCTATGATTGAAACTAGTACTGATTTGATTTAATTATTTATGTGTACATTAAATTACAGAGTTTGGCATAATGAAGTATATTTGTTACAGGAACTCGCTGCTGCTGCTGTAGTTGGAATCTAGTCTGCTGCTGTTGTTGCAGGTAAATTTTCTTTTGATAATCATAGTTCTTTTTCAAAAATTGGAATTTAAAATAATTGTGATGATTTTCGACGGGCGGACTGAATTCATAACTGTTGATTCGTCCTTAACTGACTTATTATAAGTCTCTCTAATAGAATTATTTCATAAGGTTTTTCTAACTGTTGAATTGCATTTTTCAGATGAAGTCTACTCCAATTGGCCATTTGTATCTCATCTTGCCAACACAGACAGGTACGATTCAATTTATTTTATCAAACTGTGAATATTATATTTGATGATAATTCCGACGGGCGGACTGAACTTCTTGATGATTCGTCTCTACCTGATATACCATTTTATTTTGCTAGTTTCATAAAATGAATGATCTAATAGTGTCTTTCCTTATGCAGATTTGTGCCACGGAGTCTCTACCTGAATTTGAATTCATCATAAGCTCATAACTGTCAGGGAATGCCAAATGTAAGCTATCGAATTTATCGCACTGAACTCTTATTTTCTAATGATGATACATCATGCACCATTCTGTATGCTATGATGATACAACATATCCAAACCATAAGCTGACCATTTCTTTCAATCACAACTAACTCATTTTTCCATGTATAATTCATTGTAATTTACCTTAACAGGAACCATCTAGACTCTATATTAAAGACTAGTGAGAAGATGGAGCGGAATAAAGAAAGGGGTAATAATTTCTAAATATAGTTCTCTTGTTTTCTTGCTACACTTTTTAATGATGATACATCATGCACCATTCTGTATGCTATGATGATACAACATATCCAAACCATAAGCTGAACACTACATAAAATAAATTAATACGGATTGTATAAGATTACAACGAACTGACGTTTGTTTTTCCCTTTCAGATTATTTTTCACACTCTGGATTCCTACAAGCAATTGGTCTGAGCAGGTAATTACTAATTTTCTGAATAATACATATATTTTGATGTTAAAAATGATGGTGGCACATCACTAACTGATGCAGCCTAGAGCTCATCAGGAATAGTTCGATGTGTCAGAGGAATTAAATACCGCGACTGCTCCTATGTTTGAATGTACGGGGTTTTATCGGTGTGTTACAAATTCTTCAAAAAAAGTTGTTCACCTTAACTAAATAAATATTGAAAATGCGTAATATTTTCTGTAGTTAGTGATTGTTACGGACGACGTGGAAGAGTCCACAATCAATTAGTGATTGTTAGCTATCTGTTGACCAATATAAATCATAACACTTAATAGTTTGTCATATTAGTGCAGTAGTATTAGGTACATAGATTTTTTTATCGATTACATCAGTTTGGAAGACATAAATTTCAGTCATTTTCTAATGCATTATAATTTCTTTCCAGGTAATTTACAGGTGTAAGGTCATTTTTGAAATGTCTCCTTGACAAGTTGACACCATAACTGAATCTGCACAGATTTACTGTGTAGACAATTGCTGGTGTGATAGAAAACCTAAAGTGTGAATTACTCGGCACGTTAACGAGTGTTCTCGGCATCAGACTCCATAGTCTGTAACATGATCATATTCGGAACAAGAAAGTTGATTATTTTCGGTTATTTCTCTAGTTTAGGTAGCTGAATAATTAAAATTGTGAGCTATTTGATTCAATAAAATCGAAATAAATAATTTTATTTCATTTTTCCCTCTTCCAAATATAAATATCAAGTGCACTGCTAAGAAGTGCAATGAAAAGTCTGCTCATGTTTGGTTTGGAAGCATCTTTATTTCATTAGAAAGTAAATGGAATCAATATTTCCTGCTGCTATAGAATTTATTTCTAAGAGGCTTAGGTCAGTAAATGTACTCTTAAAAAGAAATTATTGTCTTAATTAGTCTGTATAATGATTAGGGTTGTGACATGCATCAAAAAAAACATGCCATTGAAGCAATCTACTTATGCTCTAAAAAGTATGCACTTATGCCTCGAAAGTATGCATTTGTGCATTGAAAGCGTGCACTTACGCCTTGAAAGCGTGCACTTAAGCTCGGAAACATGCCAATAATTAAGGGTTGTAGCTTTGCATATTGGTGAAATAATGCATATAAAAAACTATATGCAAATCTTTAAATGCATATGCCCATTAGAAAGTGCATATGCCCATTAGAAAGTGCATATGCCCATTAGAAAAATAATATGCAAATAGATAATGATTAGTAAAAATAAGTTGATTTTTGATATTCAAATGATAAACTTCTACATATATAAATGAAAAGAAGTAGGTGAATGAATAAGGGCTAGATTTTTATTCTACTTGGGAAATTTAAATATTATAGGGTAGGAGATAATGAGGTGGGAAGTTTGTTTAACTCTGCTTCTTGATATTCCAGATAACTATCTGATAGAAAACGTCAACTTCTACAGAGCATAGAAATGATGAAAGCAAGGCTTTCATTCGTAGATTAAACATTCTCAATAATTCCATTAACATTAGATAACAGTGAGGCACGAGGCAGGTCAATCTCAACAGTGATCACTAGGGCTGGGACAATATGCTTTTTATGCTCTAAAATATGCTTCTTATGCACTAAAATATGCTTTTTATGCTCTAAAATATGCTTTTTATGCTCAATAGTATGCCTAATAATTTTTTTTAAATGAATATTGTTAAACTTTCGTTTTTTTATTTATATTCTGTGTTTTTTGGTTTTCATATGTTGCAAGATTGACTATCTCTTATCAGAAACCTAAAAAAAGTACAGCTATATAATTATTGTTAAAAACCAAGTGAACTAGTTTGGTATGAAAAAGGATTCTCCTATATAAACTATAGAGGAGATTATTTAAGAAAAATTTAAAATGTTAATATTTGTGAATAGAGCATGCTAAATACAAACTAATAATGCATTGTGATCTCACCGATTAATTTATGAGAGCAATCTACCATTTTTATAGTATGATATAATTTGATATCATACTATAGTATGATAATCTACATAATTTCTCGATTAGCAGTGTTAAATTACAAGTACAATTTTAAATTATTTTAGAATATACAAGGTTCTAGTGATAATAGTAATTTGTATACTATTCTTACTTTCAAGCTACGAAGTTTGCATTTCATATCTCCATCAACCTCATCAAGTCAAAGAGCAATCTTGCTTGAAGTTGGACTTTCTCAATTTTAGGCATGGTGTCAATGTGGTTTGCGAGATGTGAATGACAACTCTTCACACCATTAACTAGAAGTGACTTTGTATGTTACATTAATGTAGTAATACAAGAATTCTTCCAAAAATAAACATTTAATCCATGTTTTCATTAAAATATTATCCATACATTTGTAATTGAAAATTTCGTATAACTTTTATTTATCAATCACCTTTCTGTGGATAAAAAAGAATATGCTTTATTATATGAGCATATTCTTTTTTGAAAAAGAATGCTTTATTTTATGAGCATAGAAAAAAATATGCTCTAATGATAAATATGCTCAAGAATATTCTTTTATGCTTAAAGCATATTGTCCCAGCGCTAGTGATCATAAAGATGAAAAAAATTCAAATTTTCTCAAGAATGTTTATGATAGAAATATTACGTAAAGCTTATACTAGTAATCATTAGGGTTGTGACAATATTCTTTTTGAAATATGCTTTTATGCTTTAAGCTTGTTAAATATGCTTTTATATATGCTTTTTATGCCTTAAAATATTCTTTATATGCTTAAAATATGCCTTTTATGCTCAAAATATGCTTTTTATGCGTTCAGGTTAGCTTTATATGCTCTAATTTCTTTGAAATATGGCTAATTGTATTTGAGAGTTTTCATTGATGGTATATTTATATAGAAGGCAGGGTAGGAAACAATGTCAAATTGAGACTGTTTATTCTGTATGAGGTAACCAAAATAATAAATAGTGAACAGTTTTGGACAATAACTTGAACAATAAAGAAAGCATTTATTACATTTGATATGATCATAGCTGTTTTTAAATTCTCGAAAATAATTCTAAGTCTGTTATCTGCTATAATTTGTAGTCTTAACTCATTTCGAATTTAAAAAATAAGGTTCGTCGGGGAATAAAAAATATGGTACCAAAACGTCTTAGCTTCGTTTACAATGGGGACGTGTCATTAGTCCGACAGTTACATCTTTCTGTGTTATTTCTCGTTTTAATTTTTGATTAAAATAAAAAAATATTACATAAATATACATTATAGATACCTATACCAATTTAAATAATATAATATTTACCTTTATTTTCTTTTACTTTGGTATACATATATTCCTATCTTATTTTACTTTATTTCTAATATTAGCTAATTTGTATGATGCATTTCCTCATTCGATTTAATGGAGTTTGTTGATTTAGCTAGTTTGTTGTACTGCACACTTCATGATTTTTTAATGACCTGGCAGGGGAGGTTCGGGGGTAGCACATCCCATCCCCTTATATACATATATTTTGATGTTCAATCTAAACTGTAGAAGTGTAGGACTAATGGAGGGTCGCACCAATGAATAGTAACCGTTTACAATAGGTAAAGCATAACACAAAATGGCAACTCCTATTGTGTACTCCTTATTTAAATTATTACTATTAATTATCGCCTTACAGGTTCCAATGATTCAATAAGGTAATTTCCTCACCTAGTCTTTTAAACTTAAAACTTCTTGAATCATACATCCAAACAATAAAAATTAGTTTGTGTTTCATTTGCAGTCACTTGGACTATTTGATTAACTAAAAGCATATTTTGATAATATTCTTTATTTCAAAAAATATGCTTTATTGCTAAAAAGCATAAAGAATAATTCTTTAAGCCAAAAGAATATTGTCACAACCCTAGTAATCACTAATCAGTACATATTATCCAAAAATGATGGATATTTCAATCACCAAAGACACATCAATTCTACATGCACTGAAAAAAATATACGAGTCAAATTGACTCAAAATTTGAGTTTTCAGTTTGTCCCAAAACCGGCTCAAAAATGTGAGTCAATTTGACTCATCCTAATACTTTACTCAAAAAAAAGAGTCATATTGACTCCGAATTCATAGTCAATTTGACTCATCCTGATATTCTACTCAAAATCAAGAGTCATATTGACTCCTATTTCAGATCAGATTGACTCACACTAATTATTTTACTCACAAACAAGAGTCATATTGACTCCTATTTCAGAGTCAGATTGACTCACACTAATTATTTTACTCACAAACAAGAGTCATATTGACTCCTATTTCAGAGTCAGATTGACTCACACTAATTATTTTACTCACAAACAAGAGTCATATTGACTATAATACATATATTATGTAACTATAAATATAATAAATAACTAGATGACGGGCATTCATAGAGCGCATACCTTCGCCACCGCTTATAAATGATATTTACCTTTGACCTGATCGCTCCCAAAATCTAATAAACTGGTTCCTGCCTGGTTAAGTACCAACTGCTCCACCAAATTTCAGTTAATTTGATTGAATACATTTTGAGTTATACATCACCTTGACCTTTGATTCGATCGCCTCCAAAAACTTACCAAATCGTTCCTGGGTATTGACCAATCGTCCCATCAAATTTTAGGAAAATTGGTTACATTTTTTTTTGATTTATTGAGTTCTAAATGACCTTGAGCTTTGACCGGATCACTCCCAAAATTTTACCAGATGATTCCTGGAGATTAGTCAATCGATCGTCCAACAAAATTCAAAGTAATTTGTGCGGTAAGAGGATGTTTCCTTAGGGTTATTAACAATTGCCTTTGACATTCTGTTTCAAAAGGAAGAGCTCTTTGTTCGGTCTGCAAGAAAGAATGTTGACCCACCTTCCTTCCTTTCTTGCTACTTCCTCTGGTCTGCAGTTTCGTTGTCAATGGTATCAACGTGAGCCTTAATAGTTATTCACAGAAGGGTGACATATCAGTCAGGTGTCCAAGTGACCACACATCGTCCACACTCTGATTTATCCGTGTGGCTCTTCGTCCTCAAACAAAGAACAGCTTCTTTGACCACTTTTCTATTGAATGAGCAATATAACAGGCTTTCGCCTTCATTCAGAATCTAGTGGGTTGAAATCTGGCGTTGAGTAGGTCAAATTTTCTTGTAACAGAATCTTGGCAATAAACGTGAGCACCACTCATGTGTCTTGTTTGAGTATTAAAAAGTTCACCATCTTGTTGGAAAATAAATGATTTATTTTTGATATGTTTTTTTTTTCATCAATCCAATAGTTGGACCCACAAATATTGTTAAAAAGGATTGATTTTACCCCGTTCCAAGTTTTCGAGATAGCGGAAATCTTGGATATCTTCTGAACATGAATATAGAATTGAGTTGAAACTTTGCTTCAATTGTGAAGCAAATTGTCCGCTGTCACCCATCAGAGAAGGACCTTTGCTCTATCAAGTCTCTTTTGCTTTTTAAGAGGTGTGATGAATAATTGTGTTCTCTCATTTTGTAGGGAAACAACTGAAGATCCTTCTTGATGATGGTTCTTATTGAGGTTTGGATCACATTCATGTCTTTAGCTATATTTTGAATTGATCTTTGAGTATTTCTTCGAGTCTTAACTTTTCACAAACAGTCTTAGTCATTTTCTGTATTCAAACAATTACTCTCACTTCTATGACAATCCTCAAAAGTAACAAGTTCGACGAATCTACTAACTATTCACAACATTGTGCAAGGTCGATTTGCAACTTTTCGAAACATTATGATATCAGAGTTGGTTTTCCCGTACGGTGGAATTGTTTGGTAATTGTAGACTTGATATTTTAGATTTTATTAATAGGAACTGAATAATAAGATTACATAACTAATCATAATTAGCAAAACGAAAAACATAAATCGTGACGTTTCAATTTTTAAGTATGAATTTCACAAAAAACTTAGGACTTTATATTCACCCTGATTTACAATTTCATATTTCTACCTATTATCTGAAATATATGTGGAATGTGAATGTTTTTAATTAAAAGTGAATAAATATACATACAGAGCGTAATAACAGGCATTAAACCGTTTATTGGCTTAAAATAAATTTTTGTAGTGCGCAAGTATTCGCTCCGCTATATGCAAAATATGGTGGGACGAATAGTTGCGCACGAAAACACTCAGCTAACTGAAAAATTGGAAATTTTAAAACCTTATAATTTTAACATAGGAAGCTTAAGTCAATTATCATTATGCACTGAAAATTTCAAGTCATTATCTTCCTTAGAAATATTTTTATGACAAATTTATTTTTTAGGTCAATTTGGTAAAATGAATTTTCAACAGGTACTTTGCATATGGTCATAAATGTGAATTTATTTACCTATGAAGAAATGCCTGTACGTTGTTTTAATTGTATGCAGTGTTACTACAGATTTAAGCCCATCTTCCACTATTTTTGTTATTGAGTTAGCACGTTCATAGCCCTTTTAACATGTGGTGCGCAAGATAAGGATAAGGATATTTATTGAAGAAAAGTATTAAAAAAAAAAAATCTACAATTCAACAAGCCCCAATATAATTTCTAGAAAAGAAATTTTCGGGCAAAATTAAAAGAAAATGATTAAAATATTTAAACAGCATGGCGGTAAGAAATGATTCCTATTTACTATAATACAATAATTAAGCTATGAATTATAGCGACAAGAAAAAAAAATATATTTATCAAACTGATTCGCCCCGTGTGCAACTGCACGAGTGTTCGCCCCTCCCGACCATATATACTAATGAATATTGATAAAAGTATACCTATACATACAAAGAAAAAGATTCTACGTAAGTATCTACTGCGCCCATGAGCCGGGAAATGTACCATTTTAGTTAAATTGTGATTATTAATGTCACAATGCTGTTCTCTATGTATAGCTCAGATTAATAATAATATAATTTGATTGGTTTAACAAGGTACAGTTTTACATAAAATAGTATATTTCTCCCCGTGCACGGACATTTCGTCCACGGACAATTCGTCCACGAATTGCTTTATTTTGTATTATATTTATTGTGTGCTTTTATTTTATATATTATATTATTTATATATATTCTGCAATATAATATATTCTGTTGAAAAATTGAAAACGTTTTCATGATATACAGGCAGGCACCGCTTCTATTACACCTGCGTCTTATAAAATCTGTAATAATTACCTGGCATGTCTCGATGTTATTACAGTACATAAACATAGAAAACGGAGACATTTTTTGTGGTGTTTATTTCACAGTAACTAAAATAATGATCAATATTAGTGTTCAGATTAGCTTGCTATAGGTAATTAGATGCACTATTGGTTCAGAAATTAGTATTTTATAGCAGTATATTTTTAACAGTGATTACCTAAATTACATACATAATAATATGCAAGTATATGATATACTACTAAAAAAATGATATCAAAAATTAGCTAGATAATAGTACTTTTTAGTGTTACGTTTAATTATTTAAACGTGAAAATGTCCGTGTTATTGGACTGTATCATACTTTTGGACTTATACATATATAATAATAATAATTATTTACCTCTATTGTAATTTATTAAATTCCTAACTATCCACACATTTATTATTGTTAGGACCCTGCTATTTCAGTTCTAGACTATAGATACTCTTAATTCATTAATTGATGCAAAATATTAAACGAGGTCAATAACTTAAAGATACAGTCAACCCGTTTAACATATTTGATTTTATAACAGTAATCGATAGATAAACATTTTTATGCGTTAATTCATATACACGGCTTAAATCACTATTATATTATTATATATTTACACCTGCCTATTAATGTAATAGTGAAAAATAATATAAAATACATTCCATGAACACTTTAAAATACAAAATAAAGCAATTCGTGGAGGAAATGTCCGTTGGACGAGATGTCCTAGACCCATTTCTCCCACCCCCGGGACAGAAGATCTTACGTAGAACTTTTTTCTTTGTATATATCAAATGTATGGACCTTTAACCTCATGTTTACAGCTGTCTGTAACAGTTCTATGTGAGATTAGGAAATAATGTCTCTATAAATTTCAAAATATTAGATTTTTTCTATCCAAAATATGACATTTTCTGTAGTAATAATACTGTGTATTACTAATGATAATACTGTGTATTACTAATGATAATACTCTGTATTAATAATGATAATACTGTGTAGTAATAATGATAATACTGTGTAGTAATAATGATAATACTGTGTAGTAATAATGATAATACTGTGTAGTAATAATGATAATACTGTGTAGTAATAATGATAATACTGTGTAGTAATAATGATAATACTGTGTAGTAATAATGATAATACTCTGTAGTAATAATGATAATACTGTGTAGTAATAATGATAATACTGTGTAGTAATAATGATAATACTGTGTAGTAATAATGATAATACTGTGTAGTAATAATGATAATACTGTGTATTAATAATGATAATACTGTGTAGTAACAATGATAATTCTGTGTAGTAACAATACTAGCAACCCTTCTGCCCCCCCCCCCCCTCGGGGTCAGAAGATGTTTACGTAGAACTTTGTTATTGCTAAAAATGAAATTATCAGACCTTTATCATCATTAGGGTTGTGACAATATGCTTTTAGCATAAAAATATAAACTTGAGCACATTTGGAATAAAGCATATTATTTTTATTGAAAACATATTCTTTTCATTAA
The DNA here is from genome assembly GCA_947561585.1 of Caprella mutica. NCBI lineage: Eukaryota > Metazoa > Arthropoda > Malacostraca > Amphipoda > Caprellidae > Caprella > Caprella mutica. The sequence continues at coordinate 33,968 of CANNZV010003513.1, forward strand.
AAAGTAATAAATCATATTCTTTTTATTAAAAATATATTCTTTTTATTAAAAACATATTCTTTTTATTAAAAACATATTATTTTTTATTAAAAACATATTATTTTTATTAAAAACATATTCTTTTTATTAAAACATATTCTTTTTATTAAAAACATATTATTTTTATTAAAAACATATTCTTTTTATTAAAGACATATTCTTTTTATTAAAAACATATTATTTTTATTAAAAACATATTCTTTTTATTAAAAACATATTCTTTTTATTAAAAACATATTCTTTTTATTAAAAACATATTCTTTTTATTAAAAACATATTCTTCTATAATTCCCCCTCCCCCGGGGGCAGAAGATGTTATCCGATTGGGCTGAAATTTTTCAGCGTGTGTCGTAGCACCATCAGCAGGGCAGTCAAGGAAGACCGTGGTATGAAGTCATACGTAAGGAGAGTCCGTAACCTCCTAACTACCCGCTCCAGAGCTGAAAGATGCCCAAAGCTTCTGAACCATCTGAAGCACAAAGGAGGACATGTCCGCGTTTTTGTTGACGAGAAAAAGTTCGTTGTAGATGAGGTTGCAAATCGCCAAAACACTCGGGTAGTTGCCTCCGATCGTTCAGAAGTTCCTCCTGTGATGCAGAGCAAAAATCTTTCTTCTGTGATGGTTTTTGCAGCCGTCGCAAGTGATGGTAAGGTGATGCCTCCTCATTTCATCGAAGCGGGTCTTAAAATCAACACAGCGGAGTACTTGAAAATTCTGAAATATGTTTTGATGCAGTGGATACGTAGGAACTACGACCCCTTCAAAGTGACGCTCGTTCAAGACTCTGCGCCCGCGCATGGAGCAAAGAAAGTTCAGGATTTCCTGAAGGAGAATCTTCCTTTGATGGTCCCGAAGGATATTTGGCCCAGCAGCTCCTCAGATCTGAATGTTTGTGACTATTGGCTGTTTGGCGTCATTGAGGGAGAGTCTAACGTAACTTCACATTCAAGTGTCAACTCTCTGAAGGCCGCCATTCGTGAGGCATTTCGTAATCTTGACCCCGAGGATGTAAAAAGGAGTTGTTCACGGTTTCGCTCGAGAATCTCCCAAACAATTGACGCAAAGGGTAGTCATATAGAATGATTTTGTTCTGTAGACAATAACAAACAAATAAATACAAGTAAAAATTACATTTAATCATTATTTGTCTTTCAAAATTGCGAATTTAAAAAAAGTTATGTTAGTCCCAATTTAGCTGCACGACCCTGTATACAGGGTGACCCACAAAAAAGTCTACCAACTTTAAATTCGTATATTTTAACAACCATTGAAGGTACAGTTAAAACAGATTTATTTCTAGGTTTTAAGAGTATTCATATAACTATTCCTTTTATAAAATATTGACAATATGGAGAAATGTATTTGAGTACAAAAAGGAAGTCAAACTCCTTTACAGAAAGTTTATGTTAAAATAAATGACATTGGTCTACCGATTGAGACTACTACTCTTCCTTTAGTAAAGAGGGTAAGAGTCTCTAATAGATGGTGCAGAATCAAGAACAACACACTGAGAAATTTATAGATACCACATGAGTGTGCAGTACATCCAGTACAGCAAACCACAAGAGGAGATACTCTTCTGTCGCCTGAGAATGGGTCACATCAAACTGACCCATTGTCACCTGATGTGTGGTATATTTCCTTACACAATTAAACATATGATAATTGAATACCCGATTACACAAAGCAAAGTCACCGAGAGGCAAATATGTTGTTAAATTATTAGGAGATGTATATGAAAACTTATTTTGTTTTCTTGGTTAAGTAGGTATTATGAATAAGCTGTAGATTTATAACTCCTGCATTCAAAATATTACTGCACAGTGTTAAATACACATGAAGTGGTTAGAGTATCATGTGTAACACAATATGATTTGAGTGTTGATCCTTTATCAATATTATTATTATATTTGATAAGCATAAGCAAAGCAAACGTAGTATAATATTTTTCTGTTGAATTGAAATTAACAACTCGGAAGTAAAACGGATATTATTCTTGTGATTATCTTTTAAAGCATACAGTTACCTTCACATAAAGCGGGAGGATTTATTTTAGAGGATGTTTATTCATTTATCATCTTGTTATTCGAATAACTCAAAAAGTATTGAATCAAATTGCATAAAATTTGGTGGGCTGATTGGTCAATGTCCAGGAACCATCTGGTAACATTTCGGGTTTGATTCGGTCAAAAGTCAAGGTCATTTACAACTCAAAATGATACATCTATATTGCATGAAACTTTGTTGGACGATTGGTCAATATCCAGGAACTATTTGGTAAAATTTTGGAGCGTCCGGGTCAAAGGTCAAAGATAAGGTCATTTATAACTTAATAACTCAAAAGTATTCCACCAAATTATCTGAAATTTGATAGAGCGATTGGTCAATGTCCAGGAACCATCTGGTAGAGTTTTGGGAGCGATCCAGTCAAAGGTCAATGTCATTTATAACTCAATAATTCAAAAAGTATTCAACCAAATTGCATGAAACTTGGTGGGACGATTGGTCCAGGAACCATTTTATCAGATTTTGGGAGTGAACAGATCAAAGGTTGATGTCAAGGTCATTTATAACTCAAGCTTTATTGGATGGTCAAGAAAATATATAAGTGGCGGCGAAGCTATGTGTTCTACCGAGTGCACTTAATCTAGTTACAAATATAGTAAGATGAATAGATTATTTTAAAGCATACAGTTACAAATACAGGCTATAAAATTTTCATGGGGTATTTATTAAATAATAATTGAATTTAATGACCTTAGCTAAGTTATAGATTGCTATCATTGATAATATAATCTCTATGTAATAAACACTGATGTGAATATATATATAAATATATGTCGTGTCCTACTTTCAGAAATTAGATAGGAATCACGCTCAGGAAAAAACTCTCACAAAATATAGAAAACACAAATTTTAGAAAATTCAATTTTTTTTAGAAAATTCAATTTTTTTAGAAAATTAATTTTTTTTAAAAATTTTTTTTTTTTAGAAAATTCAATTTTTTTAGAAAACTCGAAAATTTTAGAAAACTCAAAATATATAGAAATACAAAAAACATCATTAGAGAACTCAAATTTTTTAGAAAAACTGAAAAATATCAAAAATTTAAAAAATTAAAAAAAAACGAGAATCTTGAGAAAAAACATAAAACTCCATATTAAACAATATAAATTTCAATAACTAATAACTTTGAGGAAATTCATTTATTTATAAAATATGTATTGAATCAACATTCAATTTCTATTGGAAACCCGTTATTTATATCGGGTAAGTACACTGTAAACAATAAACCATTTGCTGGTTGTTTAATTTTTATGCTTAAATACCAGATAAAACTTTCGAATTAACATTAATGAAAATATAGCATGCTAGCTGTAGGGGTTCATCAAACAGATAACGTCTAATTGGATATATAAATGAAAGATTTAGCTTTTCTTAGCATTTTGTAGCTGTAGTTACTTCATTCCATGGCTGTATTTTGTCTGTGACAGTGGCGAGGTAAATGGTTGTAGTGAATGCGAACATTGCTGATGTAAGAAGAAAAACACTCTGCCAACCCGTCATCAAAGACTGGTAAAAAGGAAACAGTAGATAATATCAAACTGAATAATGAATTGTAAATACCTAAAATTATCTTCAAAATGGATGACAAATTTGTTTAATATTTAAAAGAATTATTTTGAACCCAGATATATTTTCCATAGATGACTCAATGAATTACAGATCAAGCAATTATAAATTCTTTGATGTAAATAATATTAACTTAAATTTGATTTAATAAATTACATATTATACATATGACGCGTTTTGTGGAGTAATATATGCCTAAGCCCCATTTTGAAGCTGTTCAGGAGAACCATCCAAAGTTTGTAAATAAATTTTGAGAACTTAAAATTGGATAAGAATCAGTTCGAATAAGATTCTGATATTTTGTATGGATATTAAAGGACATTAAAGAAGTTGAGTGAAGTGAACTTAGGTAAGCTGCAGAGAATGGAGTAAAAATAATGAAGGATATAGTATGAACATTAAAAATTGGTACGTTCTTATCCACTGGTTCACTATATGCGTTAAATTAACAGTAAATAGATAATTTTGAAAATATACTATCAACGTTTGTTGATGTATGTACCTGTGATGTGGTAACTACATTTGACTGCAGTACTTTAATGGCTCAGTGTTTCATAAAATAAATAATAACGTTCCTATAAGTATTAAATATTCTGTACTAATTACTGTGTATCTACTATATTTATTTAATGAGACTTTAAATTACATTATGTTCCAGAATATAGCCAGTAACGACGGGCGAGATGAATGACACTGTGTTGGATATAGCACAGTCTATACCAGCTATTGTACCGGCATATCTTGGTGACAAGTCCATGCTGGTGCACGCAAAACTGAAAAAAAAAATTTTGAATACAATTGATGCAGGAAAGCTACTCCGTGTTTACTCTCACTTAACAGAACAACTGAGATGAAAATGACACACAGAGAGACAAGGAAAGTGAAGAGTAATTAAATCATTTAAATGAAATATAGGACATTTCTTAGACTTATTAATTGACTAAAATAATTAACTACAAATCTTCTCTTTATCTCATCATAATGAATTTAAGCCATTAGATTGCTTCCACTTTTAAGTATATTCTTCACTGTTCTTGAGCTGTGAACTACTCACTCACTCACATGAACTACTCACTCACTCACATGAACTATACTCACTCACTCACATGAACTACTCACTCACTCACATGAACTACTCACTCACTCACATGAACTACTCACTCACTCACATGAACTATACTCACTCACTCACATGAACTACTCACTCACTCACATGAACTACTCACTCACTCACATGAACTACTCACTCACTCACATGAACTATACTCACTCACTCAATCGATCATTTCTATCTAGGTACTTATGAGTGATACATAAGAGTTCAAGAGTTCTTGGATACTTTTAATGGCTCCAAGCAAAACCAATTCCTTAAGTAATAATGATTTGTACCATTCAGAACCATTTCAATTGAAGAAAGTAGTGTTCAGTATTAACATTAAAAGGAACAGATGTGAGCTGTTACGAGCAATATGGTAAGCAGTAACTTTACCCAGAGTAGTGACAGCCAGTCAGTCCAAGACTGAAGCACAGCAGAGCTACTGCTAGGTATTCGCTGCATCCTACGAAGCAAAGAGCAATGAAACCCATGGCTGGCACATACCCAGCTGGAACAGAGTAGTGATTAGGTTCTCATAAATAGATTATTTTGATGAACTTTACTCTCCAATTAAAACAAAATATATAGAACTCTTTGGAGAGAAATATTGCATATGTTATTCAAATAAATAGTGGTTAGATATATTCCATAAATTACCTAATATCATAGAAAATCGTCTAACATTTAGAATAGAGATTTTCTTCTCAAAGCTGAGTTTAGTCATGAAAGTTGAGAAGGCGATGGCAACTATCCAAGCAAGAGCGTAGGGAACACTAGAAACAATTCCATTCTGTAAAACATGATAAATAGGATAAACAAGTATGGAAACAAATTTTCAAACACAATGATCTTTTCGGAAAAGTGGTCCCTAAGACTAGAATAGCCAAGGCACTATATTATCTGGGGCAATGACAAAAGCCCATACCGACAAAAGCCCACTCAACAAAAGCCCACACGACAAAAGCCCACACCGACAAAAGCCCACACCGACAACAAAAGTCCACACCGACAAAAGCCCACACCGACGAAAACAAAATTAGTATTTCTGCAATATAAATAATCCATAAATATGTAAAGTTGTACGAATAAAATTTTTACAGTTTTCTTTCTACGGAATCATTGTAAATTTGTGTTATGTACCATGCAATTAGGGCGCTGCTATCGCAGAACTTAATTTTAAAACACTTTAATTTATGTACTAAAATTTTAGTATATACTACTAAAACATTTAGTCAGACGTCAGGTAACCAGCAGACGTCTTGTTCAGTTGTCATGTAGGATTAATGAACGAAAGGTCATACTTCAGCCTCTGTAGACTTTGCTAGCTATAGTCTAAAGTCCCCCACACACTACACGATCCACGAGCCGAGCCTTAGCAAACAAGCCGAGCCCCGAGCCAGATCGTGTAGTGTGTGGGCACTTCGAGCCGAGCCACGAGCCGCGCAATCAGGCTCGTGGCTCGGCTCGTGTTGATCTGTCACTTCCAGATATTTGGCTTGGCTCGTGGCTCGGCTCGGGTAGTGTGTGGGGTTAAAATAGCACGAGCCGAGCCTGCGGTCAGCTAAAGCGCCGTCCAGACGCTCCGACAAACCACTGAGCTTGGAAATACTTTCGCTCGGGCGAACACGGACAACACGAATTATGTAAAAAAAATTATGTATATTTTATTCATGTGAATAAATTTAATGTAAATAAATTTAATGTAAATAAATTTAATGTAAATAATTTTAATGTAAATAAATTTAATGTAAATAAATTTAATGTAAATAAATTTAATGTAAATAAATTTAATGTAAATAAATTTAATGTAAATAAATTTAATGTAAATAAATTTAATGTAAATGAATTTCCATGTAAATGAATTTCCATGTAAATGAATTTCCATGTAAATGAATTTCCATGTAAATAAATTTCCATGTAAATGAATTTCCATGTAAATGAATTTCCATGTAAATGAATTTCCATGTAAATGAATTTCCATGTAAATGAATTTCCATGTAAATGAATTTCCATGTAAATGAATTTCCATGTAAATGAATTTCCATGTAAATGAATTTCCATGTAAATGAATTTCCATGTAAATGAACTTCCATGTAAATGAATTTCCATGTAAATGAATTTCCATGTAAATGAATTTCCATGTAAATGAATTTTCATGTAAATGAATTTCCATGTAAATGAATTTCCAAATGAATGAATTTCCATGTAAATGAATTTCCATGTAAATGAATTTCCATGTAAATGAATTTCCATGTCCATGGTAATACCTATCTCTTAAGAGAAAAAACCTTCAAACTAATGCTCGGCTCGTGTAATGTGTGGGCAGGCAGAAAGCCCGAGCCGAGCCAAGTAGACTCGCGCGAGCCAGAGGCCATGGCGCGGCTCGGCTCGTGGATCGTGTAGTGTGTGGGGGCCTTTAGATTCTATAGCCAAGTTCTTCGTAAATACTTTATATGGCTACAATTAGGTATGCCCCTTATACATGTGTAATTAGTCAATTAGTATGGTTGTTGATGTCCTGAATACAGATTTTATTCTAATTTTTCATCAAACCGTGGAGCAATAGTTAGCATATAATTGTAAAATAACAGAAAGGTTTTATAGTTCCTTATTTGTATATTGTATTTAACTTGTTCCAGGAAAGCAACAACAACCTACAATTTATTATATTTCCGTAGAAAGAACAATGATTCCGTAGAAAGGAAACTGTTAAACTTTTATCTTCCTTCGTTCCAACTTTACATATATGGATTTTTTATATTGCAGGAATACTAATTTTATTTTCGTCTGTGTGGGCTTTTGTCGCTGTGGGCTTTTGTCGGTGTGGGCTTTTGTCGGTGTGAGCTTTTGTCGTGTGGGCTTTTGTCACCCTTTCATATTATCTCATCACATTTTTTTTTGTAAAAAATAGCCAGTTTAAAAAAATTAGCTATAGTCGCATTACAGATTACACCATAATAACTCTATAAGATTATTGTTATTGTTACTATACCATGCATTACACCGTGCCGGAAATTAAGATTCCGCTATTGCAAAGCAACTTTCGATTGCGAGATCGACTGTCTGTAAATCATTGAATCGTTTCAATTGTAAGGTCCGGGGTTACTAGTTTAAGCGCCAGGATGAACTTACAATATAATTCAAGCCATGTGAAGATTCTAGATTAATATATGTAGAAAACAATAAACCAATGATTTTTACATAAAAAATTGATCGAATATATCGTTAAAGGTTGCATCATGAATACATATTATATACATTGTTCTACAAAATCGTAATTTAACGTAGCTATTTGATTTAATAGATATATATAATATTGTCTTAAGATTGATAATGTTGCTACAAATACCCTCTCCCTAGTAAGGTCGCCCGAACGAAATTAATTGGTTTATCAATCTGACTGATCTTGTTCGAACTTCATGTAAGAGTTGTCCATAGATAAAAACTGGTTTTAGTCTGTCGATTGATATGTTATCAGTGTGGTTTTACGATATAATATTTTTGGTGACGATTCACTACTGGAAACGAGCCATCGTACGGTAGAGTATTAGGTCTGACCATATCTTGTTTGGTGAAGACACGAGTACAGGAGTTTAATGTATCAATAACATATGCAGTATCACTGTTCTTCTTGAAGGCGCTGTGCAAATTGGTTCAATGGGTTGATAAATTTGTTGTGGATAAGGTGTAGAGTCCTCTGTATTCGCCACATGGGAGAAAGTTATCTTTCGGAACCAAGTGGAATGCCGAAATCCAGATTCTGTTGAAACAATAACACTATTTCAAATTCACATATATGGTTGAATTCTGCTTTGGCGCATGGAGATGATCTTGGGGCTAGCCGCTAGTCGACGTAATTTGGTATAATTTGGAGGTCCGTTGGTTTCGATGTAGTGAGCTACAGAATGCTTCTGAGGAATTTCTGTATTGATTGGTTTCTGTACAGGGTGGCGCAAAAAAAAGGAAACCCATTTTCAAATGAGTTTATTTTAAAAACTATCAGATCTAAAAATATTCTAAAAACAAAATTTTGTTCGTATAGTTTTTCTGCATCTTTCATGAAAATCTGTTAAACTCACAACTAAAATCAAACATCCTGCAGCGAATTGAAAAAATATAAATAAAAAGGGCTTGCGCGAGGAAGAAAAACACAAAAAAAATTTATAATAGGTATAATCTATTTCCGTATGGTGTAAATGAAAATTAAAATATAAATATTTTTTCATTCAATTGACGGTTTGTTTATCAACTCTTTCATTCATGGAAATATATCTTCGTCACCAATCACAATGTCTTCTCCAAAGCGAGCATATCTTTGCAGAAACCATCTTGAGAAATTTAGACTTTGCGATAAATCAGTTCTAAGAGTTCGAGCCTTACATCAGTTACATGTTTCTTGAAAGGATGGTATCTCAAATCGTGTTTAACAATTCGTTGAAATGTGTCTTTAGTGATGTCTAATTCATTCATTCTGATTGATAATTTTGGATTCTCAATAAATTTTTCATGAATAAAATTAATATTTTTATGTGTTCGTTCTGTTCTCCTGCGACCTAATCCTTTTTTGTTCAAAATAAAGTGGTTTCAAAAGTTTTGAACTTACTAACATTTGTCAATATAGTATTATAGTTGGTGAAAATATTTCCTGAAAGCTATGTTCAAAATAAGGTTGAACCTGTTAAAAGCTTCCACTGTTTAAATAACTTGCCACAACAAAAGCTCTGTTCTTTTGAAAGCTGCATTTTGACGAATCGAATAAGAGATACAAATTAACGGCGAACTGATTTTATTAGAGATAACAATTTTGTATCGAACATCAACTCTCAAATGATAATTAAGGTTTTAATTGTCTTTTATTTGTAACAGAAAATTATATAATTTAACGTTTTTACGTTCATATGAAATGAATTATACCTATTGTGATTTTTTTCGTATATTTCGTGCTCGCGCAAGCCATTTTTATTGAACTTTTTTTAATTCACTGCAGGATGTTCAAACTATTATAGATGCAGAAAAATTACAGGAATAAAATGATGTTTTTAGAAAATTTCTAGCTTTAATAGTTTGTAAAATAAACTAGTTTAAAAATGGGTTTCCTTTTTTTTTGCGCTACCCGTAGAGCTTGAAACCAGAGTAGCTAGGAGTTAGGTTCAGTCATAGCGATGAAGAGAAATAAATGTTCTTAGAGTTGTTGTAGTGGAAGGTGTAGAGAGGTTGCTGCACTGTAATTATGGCTAAATATTTTTCCTAAAGATTGATACTGTGGCTTCACAATGAAAGAGGTGATTTGTCTGAGAGTCCGAGAAGTGGTGGACCACGCTTTCAACGGCGTTAAGCCTAAACCAATGATCAAACGCATTAGAGAGAAGATTAGGAGAAATCAGAAAAAATTTATTAGGTTGCTAGCGAAGACAGCTGACACGAGTCTCTAAACCATTAGACGAATCGTCCATATGAAGACCTGATAGAAACAGATCCTGTCAGCAGCTCTAAAGCAAAAATATAGGAGAAAGCAAACATCTTCTAAAACAATCCAAAGCTGGCAGGTCTGACGAAATTATTTGGTCAGATGAGAATATTTTCAAAGTTGAATTGGCTTATAATCAAAGAAATGACAGACAAATAGGAAAAAATTCAGAAATATTACGTTTGGACCAAAAAACGGTGTTCTGAAACATGAAACCAGCTTTTGTAATTTTGTTAGTAAGCAGTTTCAAGACTTTCTGAAGCTAATGTTGGAATTTGCTGAGGATCACTTCTGCGAGGACCAACAAAATGGTGCCACGTCACACACAGCAAATGTTACACTGAACTGATGCTCTCCAATTCCCAGATTTTGGTACAAAGAATCCCATAGTCCCCATATCTGAATCCCATGAACTTTCCGGTGTGGTCTATCCTCGAAGCCATGGCATGTGGAAAAATTTATCACAGTGTGGATGACTTACATTTAAGTGCAAGAAATTCCACAAGAACTGCTACATGCCTCTGTAATCCTATGCAAAAAGGGACAATTTGAATGAAATTATTACTTTTGCTTTGCATTGATGTTATTTTTAGTTATATTTTTCTTTACATTATAATATCCGTTTTCATTTCTTTCCATGTTTACTTCCCACCCTGATCAGTAAGTAATTTACGGTTTTGAAAATTTGATACTCTGTTGCAACCTAGTAAATTAATCATAAACGACTGAAGGGAATCAATTCGAGATCTTATTTTGAATATCAATTAATATTTATGCATTTCAATGAATTCCATCAATTAAAAATAATTTGCTGTGTGTATGTTCTTCACCGTAAGATAATATCACTTTTATCTTCTTGCATAACAATTATTTTGATATTCACGACTTTCATCTGTGCACAATTTTCAGAATTTTAGAGCAGTTCTGTTAGCTTTACTTCATTTTAAAATATCAGAATCTTCAAAACTCAGTCTTATAAGTTGTAAATATTTTAGGGAAATAAATTCTTGTAGTCAGCGTTTAACTGCGCAACTTCATCGAATAGTAAAAAAGAAAACATATGCACTCTCAAACCTTGAAAATGTCCATGTGGTGAATCTGTGCAAAGAAGTTAGGTAACTCGGTGAACAGCGTGTAGAATCCCCAGTTAGTTCCCATATGCATTGCAACCAGTCCGTAAAAGTGAATGCTTGAAAATATCTTCTTAAATGGAATATTCTGCAATATAAAGGCAATAACTAATTTCAGTAAATCCTTTTATCGACATGCATATACAGTATATTTTTAAATGCTATAGGTACACACACTTTAACATAATCCAGCAGAATAATTCCGTTAGTGATGTTAAATATCATTAAAATCTATGCACCATTAAATTAGTATTGATTGTAGAAATTTTTATTCCAACAACAATGGAAGTATAAGAAAAAATAAAATCATTTGTTTCTTTCTATTTAAATGTTATAATTAACAACATAATATTTTACCACCCAGAGTGACAAGTAAGTTAATTACCACAGATGATTGCAAGGGAAGTTTATTTAGTCTTCCATGGACTATAGCTCAAAATTCTTCCTTACATATGTTTAGACTTATTATCATAAGATAAGTTAACCTGTACCTGGATATAGTGTACAATGCTTCATAAACACAGAGTGTACCTTGATATCGGTTGATTCAAAGGGAGGAACAGACAGCAGCTTTTGTTTTTCCCATTGCGATAATCTTGGATGTTTTTCCGGACTGTCATAAATAAGGGTGAACCAGAACAGTGACCAGATTACTCCTATTCCCCCCGAAACATAGAACACAGAAGGCCACCCTCCAAAGTAAGGACTAGCTATCAGAACTCCACTCAGTGGAAGAATTGCTAGAGTTCCAAAGTCAGCACCTTTGGAAATAATAATACAGGTAAAGCTGCTACAACGGCCAGCAAATGTATTATGTAAGTACCTGAAAAGAGCCAAGAGTGGCCACTGTAGGTTTGATTCAGTTAGGTAATAAAACTTTGTTGCTTTTCTTTAACAGCATTTCAAAGACACGCCACTAGAGGTAAAATATTCTAAGAATAAAATTTCTTCATAATATTTTAAGTAACTAGATGTGTTATGGTTTAGACATGGATTACATGAAAACTACAGGTATTTTGTTTACAGTATATATAGTTACACCTCATAAAATATTGGGATATTTTTATAAAAACAAAATGTTCATGTGCAGGATTAAGAAATTAATATCACTGAATATCTGTAAAGATGAATCAATTATTTATTGCAGATTTATAGCAGCTTTACATGTATAAAGTGTATATAGCTTTGATTAATTCGTAAATATAATTAATATTGAAAATATAGTGACTTTATATTATAATATATACACGGAAATAATATTTCCACATGAATGATATGTTAGAAAATTTAATTGATTTAAATGAGAAAATGGAGTACCTATGTACATATAATTATGATTTAATTTATAGCTCTTCATTTTCTTTTCGTGAGTATTCAAAATGATTAAGTAAATAAATAATAAATAATTAATGACTCTTAAAACTGCTAATAATGACATAATGATTAAATATATTTTTAATTATTTATAGCCAGAATTAGCTACCTACCATTTGCATTTAATTTATATAATTCAAAGGATAAAATTATTATTTGAGTTTCGTTTTGAAATATTACCATAACTTAGAAGTCTGAAAATGGATGAATAGTTTGGTGAAAGAATTTATAAACACAAACATGACAAACGGACGCATGGAATTTGAGGCTTAGGGCCCCCGCAAACGAGCGTTTCTTCGGCGCAACGTCAAATGAACGCAGTCGCATGGCCAGGGCACACAAGCGTGTGCCGCAATGGAATATTAACTCAGATGCATAGAGAGTGACATGTAGCATGTACCAGTCAAACTATACCTAACTAATTACACTGTAGGCTATCTAACCACCAGTCACACTATGCCTAACTAGTCACACTGTAGGTTATCTAACCAGTCACACTATACCTAACTAGTCACACTGTAGGCTATCTAACTAGTCTAACTTTACGCTATTGTAAAGTAATTGTTATTGATATGTATACCGGTTACCAATACGTATCGGTACATATTCGTTCAAAAAGTTTATACTAACTTCATAAGGGCTTGATCGATAAAGAAATACCTGAATTAACTCTGTTTTCTAGTTTTATTATTTCTTTGTAATAACTCAAAGACTGTTAAAATGTAGGGACAAAAGTTTCTTTTTTATGTTCAATAAAAATGTTTCAATCTCTACTATTTAATTACAATTACCATTGAAAGATGCGGCAACAAACCATCCGTGTGCGCACCCACATGTAGATTATATAGAATTGACTGGTAATGCGGCAGTCACCATCCGTCAAGGGAACGCATTACCCTGCGTTCAGAATTGTCCGTCTCTTTGCCGGACGGCAAAGAGACGCTCGTGTGCCCACTTACCCGATAGTTAATGCTATTTTAGGGTCACGCGTCAATCGCCGGATGGCGAAGAACGCTCGTGTGCGTAAAATGGATAGTTGGCATAATTATATACCTTAACAAGGCTTTTGTAAATCAAAGAGTTCAATATTATTCTATTTTCTTATGATTCAGAATATGTTTAATCACATTTCAGTTAAAGTGTAAAAAAAAGTATACTGAGTCGGGTCATTAAGTTCATGTGATGTTTTGATTTAGTAAGTAAAACAAGGGAGCAATTCTGGAGAATAAATTCTAAAAATAATAGCATCTGGTAGTGTCCAATTTACATGCATGGAATACCCATTCAGGGCCCCAGCACACGAGCGCTCTCTGCCGTCCTGCGATTGACGCGTGACCCTAAAATAGCATTAACTCTCGGGTAAGTGGGCACACGAGCGTCTCTTGACCGCACGGCAGAGAGACGGACAATTCTGAACGCAGGGTAATGCGTTCCCTTGACGGATGGTGACTACCGCATTACCAGCCAATTCTATATAATGTACGTGTGGGTGCGCACACGGATGGATTGTTGCCGCATCTTTCAATGGTAATTGTATATAAATAGATTAAAATAGTAGAGATTGAAACATTCTTATTGAACATAAAACAAAGAAATTTTTCTCCCTATATTTTAACAGTCTTTGAGTTATTACAAAGAAATAATAAAACGAAAAAACAGAGTTAATTCAGGTATTTCTTTATCGATCAAGCCCTTATGAAGTTTATATAAACTTTTTGAATGAATATGCACCGATGCGTATTGTTAACCGATATACATACCAATAACAATTACTTTAAAATTTTGATCTGTTTAGTTATAGTGTGACTGGTTAGATAGCTTACAGTGTAACTAGTTAGGTATAGTGTGACTGGTACATGCTGCATGTCACTCTCTATGCATTTGGGTTAATTTTCCGTTGCGGCACAGGGTCGTGTGCCCTGGCCATACGTGCGTTCTTTTGACGTTGCGTTGAAGAAACGCTCGTGTGCGGGGGCATTTATTTTAACATATTAAATGCAATTTACATAATTTTAGAGTTCATAAATCAGAATAATGCTGCTAGTGATTGAAAAGTAATGAAATACGTTTATATTTGATACTCTAAACATAAAACTGGTGAACATATATATGTTGACATCTCACCCGAGTGTATAGATCCACATGCTCGAGACCTTTCCTCGGGTAGAGTCCAAGAGGTGATCAGTGGAGTAACGGCTGGAGAAATTAAACCCTGGAAATGAAATGGTGATCTTAACCTTCCTCTCTGACTTCATCCCTATCAACATTCAATGTAAATAACCCTTACATTCTGTGCTTCTTTTTGATTTTGAAAATAAATAATATTTATTTAAAATAATTAGTAATTAGAAAGACTGATTTGTCATTCATTTTAATTAAGGAAATACACTTCAATGCTTAAAAAATTGTCTTAAACAATATTGACTAATGTGTGTTTACCTCAGCTACGCCTACGAGAAATCTTAAGACGACGAAGAAGATGGCAGAATAACGAATCACAAATGGAGTTACGATCGTTAAAATAGAACTGAGAAGTAATCCTATTCCTAGGATAACTTTGCCACCATATTTCTCAGCAGCCATCCCTCCAACTGAGTTAGAAATGACTAAACCGAACAAAGACGCCCCTAGAATGTATCCTTTCTCTGATTCACTCCAAGAAAACTCGCCTTCCTGCAAAGAAATATAAAATGGGAGAGGATAAATTTTGTAAATAGTTGACTGTTTAAGTAAGTAGTTGATTGTTACCGTAAATAATAGGCCGTTTCAATAAATAGTTGACTTTTAGTAAAAATAGATTTCTAATTTTCAAACTACAGTGGGAAGTACTCACCAGCGAATTTTTCGAATGGTTGTAGGTTTTGTCATACGGACAAACGATATCTTCTTCTGCTGTTCCAAGAACGGAGTGACTTGCATTTTTTCTAACAATGGCGACTATAGTCACTGATAGGTTACCCCTCATTGTGTAGCCAATGGAAATGCCAAGGAAGGAGAGAAGTACCAAAGTATTTTGACAGGACCATAGCTCTGAAATGTACAAATAAATATTTTAGAAAACATTTTGGCCGAGAGACTCTTCTTTCTATAATAATATAATGCAATAATATATCAGCAAATGTATAAAAATGTTGAATTTATAAATAGATATAAATAATATATCTATAATATGGTGAAAACCGTGTCCGTTTGTCTGAAGTCACATTTTTATAACAAACTCATACTAAAAAGAAGAAATAATATTTTAAGGCAGTATCCTGGCGATGGTTCACAATAATGTAAATATTAAAAAAATCATAGTACAGGCAGGCCTCGCTTTAAGTACAACTCACTTTAATAAAAGTTATAGTTATTTCGACTCATGTCTCACATTAAGAACCGTTCCATAGAAAACGGAGAATATTTTTTATGATTATTTCACGGTAACTAAAAAAAACATCAAAATTATAATCCAGATAAGGATATTAGAAGCAATTGGTTCAGAAATTCAACATTTCCTATTTTAGGGTTAGTTCCGTGTTATTGCACGGTTCCATATTTTCGAACACGTAAATTTTTTTATATAATAATCATTATTTAACTTTTATTTCAATTGGTATTCATGATACAAATTAAAATAGACGTTAAATAATAGTTATAATATTTTCTTTTCTGACGTGTCAGAAATTGTAGAACCAACCAATAACTTGGAACTTAGTACCCTACTACCTAAAATATTTCATAGAGCATAAAATTGCGGTTTGAAATATAGCACAATAATTATAGAAATATAAGTATCTATTAATTACTCACCTATACTGAGTGAGAGCTGAGCTATGGATGAATTTTAAAACATTTAATAAATGCACGACTTTAAACTTTCATCACAGTCACAAACAATGAAAGACTGTATAGTATTATTAATATGCTTATATAGTACTCTAACTCTACAACAAATTTTCTTTCTATAACTCATAGAAAATGAGATGTGTAATCAAGGAGTGACTATTTTATATCTCTTGTTACTCTTTTTTTGCTTTAGTTACCGTTTGGTAATTAAACTGAGTCGTGATTTGGTAATTAAAGCGGGGGTTGCCTGTATTGACTTTTGAGAGTAAAAATTAATTTTGTTAAATCAGAATAAGTACTTGCATTTTAATATAATCCTAAACTGATCAGTCAGGTACTACTTATTTTTGCGTCGCCTACTAGTTACAATACCCTTTATGTTACTGTATCCTGAATTCAATTCGAAATGAATGAGAAGATTTTAATTTTTCTCCGTGTATATATTATTCAGTTGAGATTATTATATTTACGGTTACAGGCAATTTAAAACAGTATGTTATATGCGTTTAAGATGAACAAATATATGAAACCTTACTGCTAGTTGTGGAAACTTACTTTACTACTGCTAATGGATCTATTGCAACAGTGCAGAGATTTTATACTTGGTGTCTCAAAAAAGTGTAACATTTTCTATTGGTTGTTGTTTCAATATTATTGTTGTGAGGAGCAAGAAATCGATCCAGTGCAAAAGAACAGATTCTAAAGTTTTACTTTGGTACGAAAGAAATATTCCTAACCCATTTAGTATGACTATAAGTATGGCGTACATAAATCTTAAATTAATTCATGATTTTTCCTCAAATGTAGCTAACCTTTTGAGCAAAGAATTTTCATAGAGCACTCATTTCGAAATATGCAACATTACAGAACAATATTACAGAACAATATTACAGAACAATATTACAGAACAATATCACAGAACAATGTTACAGAACAAAGTTACTCAACTCTACTACAGATATTTATTGCATTCTTCATTACAGATTACTCACCTTTTTCGTTTTTTTCACACTCATGCTCACAGTCATTGTCATGTTCGTCACTGTGAATTTTCGTGTAACTACCCATAATTTTAATTTATATATTTATATTATATAACTATTAAATATACATAGATCATATAACTTAATATACTTATAGAGCAAAACCTCGTAGTAGACCAGACCAGAGTTACGTTCCAAGTTGGCTTGGTCTAGAAAGAAACTGACTAGTAGTTTCCTACTAGACCAACATCGTTTTCTGCATAGAAAATAAGCAGTGTCTGTACTAATACGATAACTCTATTTGTTTATCAAAAATTTAATGACGAATAAAATAATTATTTTGAGGGAAAATAAACATTTAAGAACAAGATGTACGTTTCCTTTGTTTGAATTATAATTAATATAATGTATTTTTTCTAAGATGAACTAAATATTGTGAAACAAAATGAATATGATATGTTTTTAAACATAAATAATGGCTTCAATAATTTTAACACTCTACCTGCCACGTGACCCACCGGTGGGTCACGCCGCATTTAAAGTGTTAATATATGTGAATAGTTGCTTGAAGATAATATATTCGAAGATTTTGAACCTTCAAAAACTCTTTTGTACCTTAGTAGAGAAATGATTTAGATAAGATAAAAATGAAAGGTTAAAATAAAAAATGTAATTATAAAGTTGTTTTATGAGTGCGGTAGTTAATGTTAATTGTTTAATTATAGTAAATCATTGGATGAATTATAAATTGAATACAAGGCTTAATGGAGAGAGATTTACTGATTGGCACATTTTAGATTATTTAACTTGTCACTGTATGATTTCATTAAAGAATTTAAAGTTTAACATACAGTGGTTTTTAGATCTTCGCATGATTCCCTTCCAACAACACTCTGTTTGAGAGTCTTGCCATTTTGTTTTTCTTGGTCGTATTCACTACATGCACTGACAAATTGAACAACTTTGCAATATCACTACTTTTCATACCATTACGGAATTTCTTCTAAATATTGAGTTTCATTGATAGAAATCCTTCTTTTAGTTGCACCAGTAACTGTTCCAGGAGTTTTATTATTTGCTCTAGAAGACATTTTTAATGGCACTAAAAACAAACAAACAAATTATATGGAAAGCACTGCAACGAAATGAAGCAACCACAGATCAAAGATAAACACAATGATAAATATTTTGCAGCATGATGGTTTTGATGCCACAGCCTTTTTATGAACAACTATAATGGCAATCTATCAGTTTAAGAAATTAGCATACTAATCACTGCATCTAGTTTTCTTTAATTATTTTCATCAATTTTCTAGCACAGACTCTGCCATGTTTAACAAAATGTTAAACATGTTAAACAAGTAAAACATACTATTCAAAGAGAGATTTATATCGAATATTTTATTTTAATTATTACTCTTTATAATATTTTCACCAGAATATCTTTCAGGTGACAAAAATTGTGTTTCGTCCGGTACGAGGTTTTTTCCAGTACAGTTTCAAAAATGTCTTGGTCTACTAGCAGGTTTGTCTACTTGGAGGCTGGTCTACTGCCAGGTTTTGGTGTATTCCTATAAATAAATATAGAGTGGGTTTAAAGTTTAGATAAATTGTTAAGAAAAGTGTGTGGATTACGTTACAAAATTGTTAAAATTAAAATTTATAGATTTCTGCAGTTTTGTTAATGTTTTCTCGTTATCTCTTTATTGGAGGACTCCTCTTTTATTTAAAGTTGAATTGATTTTTTTTGTTCGTGACATTTTTTTTTGATAAAATGAATATTAAAATTTTTATAATTTCCCTTATCAAATTTCTATTTTATTTTATTTCAGCTCAACTATGTATTATAATTTAATTTTAATTACATTGTTTTTGGTCTCAAATTGCAGATAACATTAGTGTGAATGATTTAATACAAATTTTGTTATTAAAATTTTTGTCATTTTTTCAATGTTTTCTTTTTTCTAATTTGAAATTCTGTTGTTATTAATATAAAGGCAGATTTCCCGCAAATAACCTGCCGCAAACTGCATCAGAATTAAAAGAAAATTGTCCCGAATGGGGAGACTCAAACTTAGAACTGTGTCTTCTCTTTTAAAATTCCCTCAGACTTTTTACATATACAGTTTATCCTTCTATTTCTTACCGATTATTTCTTTCAAAAACAAATATAGGTACAATTCCTTTTCATAACAAATATAGGTACAATTCCTTTTTATAGTAAATATAGGTACAATTCCTTTTTATAGTAAATATAGGTACAATTCCTTTTCATAACAAATATAGGTACAATTCCTTTTCATAGTAAATATTGGTACAATTCCTTTTCATAACAAATATAGGTACAATTCCTTTTCATAACAGATATAGGTACAATTCCTTTTCATAACAAATATAGGTACAATTCCTTTTCATAACAAATATAGGTACAATTCCTTTTCATAACAAATATAGGTACAATTCCTTTTCATAACAAATATAGGTACAATTCCTTTTCATAACAAATATAGGTACAATTCCTTTTCATAACAAATATAGGTACAATTCCTTTTCATAACAAATATAGGTACAATTCCTTTTCATAGTAAATATAGGTACAATTCCTTTTCATAACAAATATAGGTACAATTCCTTTTCATAACAAATATAGGTACAATTCCTTTTCATAACAAATATAGGTACAATTCCTTTTCATAACAAATATAGGTACAATTCCTTTTCATAGTAAATATAGGTACAATTCCTTTTCATAACAAATATAGGTACAATTCCTTTTCATAACAAATATTGGTACAATTCCTTTTAAATTGAAAGCAACTTATATCGACACCTTCTAATTATATAACCTAAAAATTGAAAGACGGAAAATTGCAGGGGGGAAATTGTCCGTAACTACTTTTTTTTTTTAACTTTTTTGCAACATTATTTTGTTATATAAACGCATTTTAACAACATTTTCATTTAAAAAAAATAGCGTTTGCCCTTCGTTAAGAAATTGAGGGATAATTATTACTTTTTTTATAGTAATAATTATACAACTAACGGATTACTTAGTATATATACAAAGGAAAATATTTTTTGAAATATAGAATAATCTTTATTCTTCCTAAAATGTACATATATATCAGGGTGGCGCAAAAAAAAAGGAAACCCATTTTCAAACGAGTCTATTTTACAAATTATCAAAGCTAGAAATTTTCTATAAACACAGTTTTATTCACTTACCTTTTTTGAATCTATCTGGAAAATCTGTTAAGATTTTATCCTACAGCGAATTAAAAAAAATAAATAAAAAGGGCTTGCGCGAGCACGAAATACACAAACAAATTCATAATAGGAATAATTTATTTCCATATAATGTAGTAATAGTAAAAATTAAATCCTACTTTTTTTCATTCAATTAACGTTTTTGTTATTGACTCTTTCATTCATGGAAATACATCTTCATCACCAATCACGATATATTCTACAAAACGTGCATTTTTTGCAGAAACCATTTTGCAAAACTTAGACGATGCGGTAAATCAGTTCTAAAGTTCGAGCCTTAGGTGTACGTAAGTCTCTTGAAAGGATGATACTTCACATCGTGTTTAACTATTTAGAGAAATGTGTCTTTAGTGATGTCTAATCCATTCCTCCTGATTTATATTTTTGGATTATCAATAAGCTGTTCAGGAAAAAGATTAATGTTTTCATTTTTTTTCTCCTGCGACATGATCACTTTTTGTTCAAATTTAAAGTGGTTTCTTCAGTTTTGAACTTATTAATATTTGTCAATACGATTTTATAATTGTTGGAAATCTTTCCAGAAAGCGTTGTTCAAAATGTGGTTGAACTTGCGTAAAACATAGTGTTTAAAAAAATTGTCACTACAAAAACTCTTTGTTTTTTTGAAAGATGCATTTTGAGGGTATCGAATATTACCCATATTCCCATTTATGCCTATAATGAAGTGTATTGCTGAGTTCAAGAAATCTTAATGACTTAATTTTCTTTTTATTAATTTCGTATCTATGATACCCATTTAATAGAAATATGTTAATAAATATTTTGCGCCGCTATTCTGGAAAAGACCCCAATTTGAAATATAAACTAATTCATTTGAAGTACAGAAAACCAAAGCACAGTACAAATGAAAAAATATGGTTGCCAGATGTTTCGTCGATAGGACATTTCGTCGACACGTCGTTTCGTAGATGAATTTTCGTAAAAGTGACATTACCATACTTTAATTATCTTATATATGTGTAGTGGAGGGCGGCACGCCTCCTCTACACATATACAACTCTCCTGTCAGGTCATTAAGCAATCATGGAGTGTGCAGTGCAACAAACTAGCAGATAAAACAAACTACATGACAGCCACTTATGTTGAGTTTGTTGATATCTCCTATACGAAAATTCATCGACTAAATGTCCTGTCGACGAAATGTCCTGTCGACAAAATGTCCTGTCGACGAAATGTCCTGTCGACGAAATGTCCTGTCGACGAAATGTCTGTCGATGAAATGTATGTCGACGAAATGTCTGTCGATGAAATGTATGTCGACGAAATGTCTGCACACCAGATACATATATACTACATTTTCAATTTATTTGCTAAGTAAGCTGTGATGTAGCTTTTGTAGTTGGTTGTACTGCACGTTTCATGATAATTCAATGACCTGGCCGGGGGTGCGGTTATTTCAGAATATTCATATATTTGATGTTATATCAGAAATAAACTGTTTGTGAACATGTGACGCCCGATCAGGTGTCACAGGTGTAATAATAATAGAGGTTTTTTCTTGCTTATTACATATTCGATTTTCAATTAATTGACCATATGTTCAGTAAAGTTCAAATTAAATTAAAGAATTAAAATGTTTTAAGAACGTGTTTATAACCAAATAGTTTTTTAAACGTGATGGGCAATTTTCCGACAGACAGTTTTCCATGTACACTCTAAAAAGGATCTTTATGAACTAAAATTCAACACAGACTAGTAACACTTAAAAGTTACAGGCAGTTGTTCAAATATGCGGATATAAAAACTAATACATATTTCATCACTTGTATTATTATTTATTTAGGTGAGTAAAAAATTGATGTATTTTAATTTTTGCTCAGTTTTTTTGCTTCACTTAAAAAATATATTAATGTAAAATGATTCAAAATTTATTAAACTATTATATTGTTGTTTTTATTCAATTTATTAGGAATTACTGAATATGAATTATTTAAGGAAAAATCTGAAAATTTTATTGTTTTTTTTTTGTATTCAGTAATAGATAGTTAATAGTGTCAAAAATCTTCATGGAAAATTTCGTATGAAGAAAAAGTTCATGAAACTTTGTACGTATATATAGAATTGAATTCTAGGACATTTTTGTTCGTGACATTTTTTCGAGTGGACGCATAGGAAATGAGTTATTCGAAATTCGAATGAATTTCGAACCGTTATTTAAAAGTATAAGAATTCCCGACAATTTTGAAGCTACGGCTTTGGGTTTTTTCGATTCTCTACAAAAAGGTTGAAGCCTTTATTTTGATTTTTGAATTTTTTTTCGTAATATATATGAAATATGGATTTTTTTTTGAATATATTGATTTATTTCGAAAACTAATACAAAATTCAAAAATTTCAGGAACCATGCATTTTGTTATATTTTGGGAGGGAACAGGTTAAAAGTCAAGGTCATTTATGAGCGGGGGCGATGGTATGCGCTCTATGAGTGCCCGTAATCTAACTACTTATACAGGCAGGCCCCGCTTTTATTTTTAAATCACGACTCATTCTTATTAGAATTTGGTAAAAAGATTATACATGTTTGTATAATTGTTGCTCCTTAATTAAATATTTCATTTTCTATGAGTTATAATGTAATAAAGTTGTTCTTACAGATATCGACTATGGCCTATGTAGTGAATTAAAAGTTTTAAAATTAAACCAGGTATGCTTAACTCTCACTCAGTATAGGTGAGTAATTAATTTGATATTTTTATTTATATAAGTGTGTTCCATTGAGCAAATAGCAACTTTAAGTTCTGTGAAAAAGCTCCAAGTTATTGGTAGGTTATACCTTTTTGAACACGATAAAAGAAAATATTAGAATTATTAGTTAACTTCTAATATAATTTGTAACATTTAAAAGTATCAATATTTAAATCTTATATATCACTTTAACTATTTCGTTAATATTTTTTTTCTTATATCAAATAGAATGTATCATGTATGTATGTATTATATACAGTCACTGTTAAAATTCCTTCAGTTACAAATACTAATTTCTGAACAAATTATTTCTAATAACCTCATCTGAATAGTAAGATAGATGTTTTTTGTTGTTACCGTGAAATAATCACAACAAAAAATCGAGATATGACTTTTATAAAAGGGGGGTCTGCCTGTAATTCATTCGCTACTTTGAACTTTCATCACAGAGATTTCATCAGCTAATTCTGCCAAAAAAATACGCAATATGTCGAGCCCCCCAAGACCATTTTCTTTTATTTTGACTCATAGAAAATGAAATGTAGCTATCCTCAATCAATCCTAGCAGCTAAGATATTCAATGGCCTCACGGCCCATATTACAGGTAAGCTTTCCTCAGCCATAGTAGTAACAAGGGACTTCAGCGTAGTGGATATGATGGTAGATACCACTACACAACGAGACTACCTCACCGGGTCACAAAATGCCTGCGAGTAAAGATCAGACGGGAAAATTTGGTGGGTCACTATATTTTTTGTACGTATTAGTAATTTAAAACTGCTAGCTCCAGGAACTTACAACTAAAGACTTAACAAGACACTTAGAGAAAATATTATTCAATCAATAAACTGTAAAATATGTTATGATTAGGGTTGTGACAATATGCGTTTAAAATCATATATCCTGAAAAATTTATAGACGGAGAGAATTAAAGAGTATTGAATGGTTCTAAACCAGCTATATATAGTATTCGATACCATATCATTTCGTTTCGTCTATGATATTCTTATGATCTATGATATTAAACGCATATTGTCACAACCCTAGTTATAATACATACACGATTGGACCCTCAAATTAATATGAACAACAGTTTAAGGATATTAAAGAGGGAATACTTTCTCCAACAGTCCGTGTTTATAATTTGAACTTAGTCATGTAAAAAATAACAATTCTCCTTTTTGGAAAACAACAATTGCGTATCCTTATCTTGTATCATTGCTACAATATTGTTTCCCCTAATTGTTTTTTCAAGAGTGCTAATTGAGGCTCTATCCTGAAGAAGTCTGTTGTGAATGAAAGAGAAGGAGGGTGGCGTCCCCTGGGCCCCGAACTGTTGTAATTTAGATTATGTATTTTTTTAAATCATTTTTACCGTGTTTATCATTTTTTCAACGCTACTTGCAGTTTTAGAAGATAGCGCTAGGGTTATGCTCTTCAATTAAGAGGTCTTAGATTTTTCGTTAGGTAGGCTCGTATGATTAATTTCCTATCACCTCTTCATTTTCCTCTTCCATCAGTGAGTACAGTCACTTGTAATTGTGTCATTTTTTGTCACATTCCTTGGTTTCACAGAGTAGCTTTTCTGCACCCATGAGCTTGTCACTGACGGTGGTAGGTGACTTTGTTCATGGAGCCACTTTCCTTTCTGATTACTTCTTCCAGTCCCTTGTATTTAATTACCTTTTAACGTCAGCGAAATAGTCCCGATTTATGACTGAAGTAGACGTCAAATCCCTATTAAAATAAAATAATTAAAACCTCTTATCTGGGTTGAAAGATGCAAGATTCATCAAAAAAATTCCTAATCATATTAATTTATGCCGGGTTATGAGTTGATATTTCAATATTTTTCTTTCATGAAGCAATTTTTCGAATTAGAGGAACATTTCTGATAATTTTTTAAGAGGTGTCCTTATTTTAGTTTGTGTGAAAGCACATCTGAAGTTAGTCATTTACTTGAAAAGTCAAACATTAGCTTTCTGATGATTTAATTCATCTCTTGCTGTCTGTAATCCTAGATTGAAATAAGCTAAAGTTTTCGCTGTGTGATTTAATATCATTACAATATATTGAAAATTTTGATGATGAAATTTGATTTTGTGACTAGTTTTCTTTTTATCTACCAAGAACTTCTTTTGAAAGTTTCTGTTTGGGGAGGTAGATCGAATTCTCTTATAGAATAGTTTGCATTTTACAAAAATATTCGTTAGGTTGTTTTTGGTTTACTTTACCACAATAGATAAAACGGTCTGATAAATCAATCAATTAATCTTGAAATATAATTTAAAGCGTTCAAACAATAAATTCATAGGAACTGGTGGATAATTAAACAATAGAAAAAAATAAGTTAATTATAATAATAAATAACATAAAAGTATTGCATCGAGGTATATTCCTCTAATGATTACGAGAAAATGGATGCTAATGTTAAAAATTTGCCTCATTTAAATGGAAGGATTGAGTAAATAATCAAAATGTTACCTAGTTTTTTTTTGCTGCTACTTTCGCTACTGGTTCTTACTTTCAATCCGGTTTTACAATGAAAGTTAGTGTCTAAAATAGGTGATATTTTAATTTCTGTTTCAAAATTTATAGTAAATGCCGTTACATAATATTAGGTATTACTCTACACAATTCCAGCCTGAGGGAAGTTAAATCTAGCGAAGTCGAGGAGTTCTTTGGAGTCTTCACACACCCAAGGTTTGACATGGTGACAGGCAACGTCGTGCCATTTGATGCCGTCCTGGTAGAAGTTGTTTAGGATGGCGATGCAAGCCTCGTCAGTTCGGGTCTCTGCGAATTCTCTGTTGTCAGGTTGGGGAGTTCTTCCGCCACCAGTTGGTGACCTGAAATAAAATGAAGCGAGTCAGGAATTGTCTCGTAGTTTGATAAGAATGGAAGAAAGTTACTGGAAGAGTTTTTCTCCACTTATAAGAAAGGTTATTTTTCCACATCAGTGTTTGGCAATAAATAAATTGTACGGAACAAATTTATTTGTTATCAATACCAGTTAATAAGCGCAGCGGATTTGCGAGACTACCAAAGGCATTATAATCTAGTGCTCTAATTTTCATCTTGGATATTATAATGAGAGAATCTGAAATATCATAAATAATCATTTAGAATTTTAGAACATTTACTCACCAATCTCCTCTCCATCCAAAGGTAGAGTTGGTGGCTGGAATACGGGCTGAAGATCCGGACCAGAACCATCCGTTGACAATTGGGGGCTGGAGATCAGCTCTGTCACAGCCATCAAAGTTACATTTGCGACCTGATGTCCAGATGTACTTAACATTGCTAGCTTCCATTTGTTGGTAGACGAACTTAGCTTCTTCTTCTGTTTCGAGTGACACAAGATCTTGACAATGCTTTCTGTTGAAAAGAACGAGATGGTGTTAAATATAATATACATTATAGATGCATTAGAAACTTTCATTTGTAGATCAATTCAAGAGAACTACTCGTTGCCTTCAGGTTGAACATGTTTCAAAGCGTAACAGCGGCACACCTTCAGAAAGTATAGGCATACGCGAGAGCGTACAGTCACAATCAGGAAAATGGAGCTATGTAGAGCTAAGTTCTAGCGAGTGACTGTACCGGGCATACATACCAAAGTTTGTACGCCTATCGGGTCATGTAACGGATTTTATCGGGCCTCTGCTCCTTCTATGTCACCCCTACACCGTAACTTAGGGCGTAAAACA